>KK114507.1:22719-41366 GCA_000611955.2 Stegodyphus mimosarum | reverse complement strand
TCTATATATATATATATAGTATATGTTATATATCTATATATATATATAGAGAGAGAGAGAGAGAGATAGATATATAACAACATATATAAGCATTTATCTAGTCAAGAATTCAAACAAATTCTTGTTAAACATATTATATTCACTAATTTGACAATTAAAAATTAAAAAAACTCATAAAGCCCTTTATTCCCCTCATGCATTTCGAAATTTGTTTCGAATTTGAATAACATTTGAAATTTGTTTATGTTACTCAAAATAGAACAATGCTATTCTCAAATTTTATTTTAGCTTTCAAATCTTGGCGTCTCTGTTCTGGCGCCGAAATGTAGCATCAAGTCCTTTTAAATATAAATTTAGTAACACAAAATCAGGTTACCTGATTCGTTATAACTGTCTTCTGCCAGCTATTCTAATATCTAGAATATTCTCATCAAAGAGACATTTCTTTATGTTAAATTTATTCGATAAACTATGTACAGTATTTTATTTTTAGATATTCAGATGGTGCATTTTAAAAAATACAGCAGCTATTTAGACATTCTATATGAAGTTTAAAAATACTTTTAACGGCTCTCAGCATAAACAACATATAAATTCCAAAGCTGCTTTCACAATCTATAGGAAACATACTAAATAGAGAAGGAGAATTAAACTATTCTGAAAATTAATGTTTAACTAGCTATAAATTTCTCAGCTTCTAAATTATCCTCACTCAAGTTCTAAATATTTGAGAATTTTTTTTAAATCACGATGATGTAAATGATCGCGGTAATGTTTCCAATAATTACACATGAAAACTTCTCAGACAGCACTATTTTGTACTGTTCATATTCTGATCTACATGTCTTCATAACAATTACTAAAACACGCAATAATTATATTTTGTGTTTCTCATTTTATCAGGCATTCTAGGAGAAATTCTGCAGTTCAGTATATTATTCCCAATTCTCAATCAATACTATCAAGTTTTAACATTTAAAATTATAAAAATAGCAAAAATATTTGAAAAGTGCTCTTCCACAGTATTTTAAATGAATTTAAAACTATGAAACTATGTATCTTTTTGCAAATCAGCATTTACATTTGACAAATATCATATACTCATACAAATACAGAATTTAAATATAGCCAGTAAAAGAGTTTATTCCATGTTTGCACACTTACAAATTTCATACAACAGACAGAAATTACATACATGTTCTTTTCAATTTTAACATATAGAAATAATATTAAATACTGCTATAAAAAATAAAAATTTTATAGAACTACAATAAATATTTAAGAATTCTACCATTCTTTTGGTCTATATTAAACTGTTACAGCAGAAAAACTTAGATAAATGTTTTAGATTTAAATATGAGGAATAATTTGCGTATAAATGCTGTTTTCCAGTATTTTCTTTCATGAATTTCCTGTAAGAAGATTTCATATAAATTACATGCAAAAAAGCACTTGAGAAAATATAACTTTACTACATTATTGTGCTGCCCCCAGGTCATACATGGAATAACATTTTTGACTTTTATATACTAAATATACTAAAGACAAATTGTTCTTTACATATAACACGTTGTTTGCTAAATCTTTAAAACCCAAACCTTTAAACAATTTTCCCAATATAATTAATTATTAAAAGAAAGAACCTCTTTTTATATTTCTAAATGAAAACTTCCTACTAATTTTGCGGACAGTAAATTGAAATTTTATTGATTTTAAGAGAAGTAAAATTTTATTACACTTGAATTACATCAACAAATAAAATTTTGCTACACTTACATTTCACCAGCCATTATAAATCAAACAAAGCAAATTCAATACAACAGTATACAGAATTAAAAATTCATTTCTAAAATAGTTCATATCGCACATTTCTAAAATAGTTCACAACAAAATATTTATATTATATCAGTTAATACAGTACAGAAAGAAAATGATGGAAAGTTATTTCTACAAAAACGAAAAATGGTCTGTAAAATAATTAGAAAAAACTGTCCTTTTATCATCTGTAAACTTTTCATTCTCAGCATATGCAGTGTAGAATTTCAAAGATCTGTTTATGAAGATGAAAGTTAAAAAAGGAACATATTAAAATAATCTGTATGACAATGGATACCGAACTAAAAGACTACTTTCGTAAAAATATGCACAATGATTCCAGTCAACTTTCTTGTACAGCTGCAAAAGGAATGAAATTATTATTAATACCTTTGCAATTAATGATGCTATTAAAATGAAATTTAAATCTTGGAAGTAGAATTAGAATTCTAATTTAACCCGAATTTTTTACATCAAATAAAGAAAACAATGAATTCGATTGTAATAAAAGAGGCTGTTGAAATAGAAAATGGTTATGAAATTTAGGCATTACACAAATTCTATTTAATATTTATATAGTTTTAGTTTATTTTGCATCTCTTAAAATATTGCATCTTTATATTGCATATAAAAAAATTATGACAAAATTAACGAAAAGATCCATGACTTGCTGAAACCCATGATAGTTAAACTTCTCTGCACTTCTAAAATTAGTTAGTATTTATTTTTTAAAAACCACTCCCCAGTTATAAAGTATCCCTGAAAGACAAAGAATCAAAACAATGCAAAAACAATTACGTTCTATTACATTACACTGACAAGATCCAAATTTTCATTTCTAAAAATAATTTATAAAAACCAATAACAAGGAAAATACAATAATGAGCTAATGGGTCATTAACCTTTTTGTATCTGCCAGTGGATTGACACATGATGTTTATCAATTTTTGACCAAGCATGCAATAATTTAAAACTTACAATGTTCAAATGTTGTCCTTCCAAACATGAAACATTAATGGAGCATCTTGCAAATAGATCAGTAGTACATAAAAAATATTCTGAGCTTTTAGTGCATTATCAGCATGTTTTACGTTTTTCATTTCGGTTCAAAACTTTATTTTTCTAATGGTACTGTCTAATCCAAGTGTTGATTATTAAATAGAATCAAAAATAAAGAAAAAAAGATTTACTGCAAGTTATTAATACAGGTCAATTATCAGTTGAATGTTTGCAGTTAATGACATCAGTAGCATATATAAATCTATGACGCAAATGGGTTAAAAAAGTGTGAACTTTTTGAGGTAAAATAACAAGTATTACTCTTGCATCAAATCGTGCCAAAATCATGACAAGAAATTACACTCATTATGCAACTAAATTTGCAGTTAGTGTGTTTCTATAAGTGCAAAACTTGTACAATTACTAATTGGGAATAAATTTGCTTACTGATCAGTTGGCTATCAAAACTGAGTGCAATCATTTGTTAATATTATTTCTACTTCGCAACTGTAGAATACACATCATAAGAGATAAGAATAACGATCAGATCAAAGTGCTTAGGTTAGCTGAATGGCAAAAGCATACAAGGGCTACCTGACAAAGGGTGGTGACACTTCCGCAGTTAACTAAATGGCAAAAGCACATGAGGGAGGTCTGCTTAGGATGGAGACACTTTTGAGGAGGACTTTCTAATGGAAACTGGCTTGTATTCATATCGCACATAATAAAAGCCACAAAAAGCAACCATGGTGCCAGCCTGCTTTGCAAGGATTCAAACCAATGCTGAACTACCAGTATTTAGCAATCTTAACCACTCAACCATTGCCGGTGCTAGAGATCAAAGTGATTGGAGTGAATAAGAAGAAATAAGTTTACCTGACACTGATAATGAAATAGAGGACGCAATGATACCAAAATAATATTAAGAAGTTGATAACATAACTAGGTGGTGACTACTAAGTGATAATGATTAACTTACTGGAAGCAAAAATGCATCACGAAAACAATGGATCTGGAAGGAAATAGATAATGTGACCGTATAAAATCTGTGGTACAAATGTTTTGATTTTACACAAAGTAGGTGCTAATCTAAAATCATTGCAGGCTTTTGAAGAACTGATGAATATGGATCTTTGGGATATGCTATCAACAAAAACTAACAGGCATGCAGAATACGAAATAAAGAAAGAACACTGTACTAACAAGAAAATAGATGCAGGATGTAAGTTTTCCAATAATTAATATTGGTGTTAAAAGTACACTAACTGCAACTGCCAAGGAAATATAAAAGCATATTTCTCACTATGAATTCTTGGATTGCAAATAAAAATATCAGATGTAAGAATGCACTGGTAAAAAAGGTTAATAATATACAATGTGACTAATATCCTGCCACCAAAATATTGAAATATAAATTTATAAAGTTTTCCCTTAATATTTTGGTGGCAGGATATTCCACAATGAACCATACTTACACAACTATATTGCATACATCAATTATAATTATATTTATACACACAGTCACAAAATTCTACATACAATCATCAAAACTCCTTTTTTAAATATCAGAATAAAAATTTGCATTTGTACTGATATTTAAAAAAGTAAGTAAATACTTCATAATAAACTTCTGAGGCATATACACTCACTTCCAAAAGTTAAGCACGAAGATGTAAAATGCAAAAAAATCAACAAATACTGCTTTGATTGACACAAAATTCGGCAGGAAAGTAACATAATGTTCCGAAAAATTCGGCGGTTGCGCCTGTATGTAAGCTTTCCGGCATAGCACTATGGTTGCCATAAAATAGTGTATGGTAGGGTTGCCAGATTGGCAACTTTATCGCCCATTTGGCGACCAAATCGGCGATATCCCATGGCCCAATCGGGAAGTTTTTAGAATAACTTCCTGTCGAGATATTTCTCGAAACGTGTGGAACTTAAAGAAAGGCTATATAAACCCTTGCGTTTCTGAGAGCAGTTAGTTGCGAGCAGATTGTGAAGTAGTGTGAGCGTTGTGCTTACTGTGAGTGCTAAGCTACGCGAGAGTTTTATGAACAGAAAGCAATCGAGATAGTGCTTTGCCGTGAAGCTATCTTTACAGTATAGCTTGACAGTGTATTGGTGATTGTTCCACGGTGTTTATTATAAGTTTAGTGTTGCCGTGAAGCTACCTTTACAGTTACAGCTTGAAGCTGTGTTGCTGATTGTTTCAGCGTATTTATTGTAGACTTTCGTAGCTTTTAAAGGAAATTTTGGAACTGTGCTGTAAATAGTGATTCTTGTAAATAAATTGTGCTTTTTATTGTTCTGCATCGTGTTTTCATCGGATACTCTCAAATCTACGAACCCGTAAAACGCAACAATATATATTTATGCATAAAACAAAATCAATAATTATATACAGAAATGAAAACAATATTAAATTTTTGTAAATTATCAAATAATGACATACTGGAGACTTAAACAAAATTATGTATAAACTGAAAATAAACAGCATAAGAGGAAAAAAAGGACATTAATAGGGTATGTGATTCCCCCCTCATCTGTATATAAAGTTTATGCCTTGTGACCATGCTTTCAATTAGGTGGTCAACCACCGCAGAATCAAGCAATCGCCATTCTTCTTGTATAGCAGTTTCCAGCTCAATAAGAGTGGATGGAGGTGGGAAACATGAAGATACAGCACAGCCGAGAGCATCCCAAAGATTTTCAATGGGATTAAGGTATACGTTAATATATACATACGTATACGTTAATATATACATACGTATACGTTAATATATACATACGTATACGTTAATATATACATATACAGACACTGCCAGATTTCTGCGTAGGCTTACAAGGCCAAGGCCCTGGGGGCCCCAGTGGCGGAATCTTTACATAAGCTCAAAAGCCTGGCTTACACCATCAAGAAGTTTTATCGAAACTAATATTATAATAAATATTTTTAAATTTTAGGCTCAATTCACTCTCCATAATGCACATAGAAATAATACAGTCAATTGACTATGATGATGACATTTGTTTTTTCCATAGAAGAAAGTTCGTCTTATGATTCTATGAATTTTATAGAACAACATAACTATAGTAACACAGACTGTATTATTTCTAATTCTGATGTTTATTAGTCATTAAAGTCGATTAAAATTATATGTTCTGTACTGGTGCATTTAATTTCCTAAATTTCCAAAATAGCTTCAAGATGGTGGGGGGCCCAAATGTTAAGTGCCTAGGGGCCTGTGTCTCTAAGTCCGCACCTGTACACAGAGAGAGAGGTAGAAAGAGAATTTCGCTAGAGAGAAAGATATATGTAATATACATATGCAGTGTTAATGTTGAACACCAGATGGCACTCAGTTGTTCATTGTATAATTCACTCTGATGTTTTCTTTTGGCAGTTAGATGCTAGACATAGTGAAAGAATGACGACGATTGATTTAAAGACGCAGCAAACGTATCATAGAAGCAAACTGACTTTATTCTATTCTGTGTTGTGAAAATTTGTATATACTACTTTAACGTAATTAAATGTGTTGTCCAAGATAAAGATGTTTTGTAGATGTTCTTTTCGCACACATCCTAGTACCTATAACATATATATGCAGAGACAGAAAAGAGGATGAAAAGCAGAGAGAGAGAGGAAGGAACATACACTAGCTAGGAATGTTTTACGTGTAACAAAGTTAATATATGATTTTATGAAATCAGATTCTTGGTGCTGTTAAAAGACACTATTCTACATAAATCTGCTAAGTTAATTTTAGATGCAATGGAGAAAATATTATATATATATATATAGTATGAAAAGAAGAAAACATACTTCTATACACTTTTTCTCTGTATCTAAATTTCTTTTTTCGTCTTGCTGCTTAAGAAGAATTTTCAGTGCTCTCCCATAATGACAGTGTATCAAAGCATGTTTCTCAGTAAATGAGGAAACCTAAAATGAATACAAAATATGAATTACTGACATAGTCCAATTTAAGCTGCACGGAAGACAGTATATTTCTGAAGGAAAAAAAATGTTGAAAATTGGAAATGTCAATTAAATATTCCAATCTTAATGCAGAACTGAGTATGGTAATATTTTTGCAATAATACTGCAGTAAGTTTCTTATATAACATGTAATTATTCTGCTTAACCAAGGCATGCGCATTTACTGTAATAACTCAAGATAGTGCATGAGGTATGAGAAGACTCAATGACTCAAAAGTTAATGTGAGTACAGCACTTTTTAATCCATTTGTAGAATGAAATGCTTGTTAAGTATTAAATACATACATATACTTTAGCAGAGTATTGAAATCAGTATCATAATGAATCCTGATTTATTGATTTTCTTAATTTATAGAATACCATTAAAAATAATTTCCTAGAATTAAAAAAAAATATTTAACAAAAAGTGGATAATAAAACTAACTCCCCACTAGCATTAATCCTTCAACAGTGAATGGCATTGAAGATGATGTGCCTTGGTGTAATAATACAGATGAGAATTAAAATTATGAGAGTCTTTTTTTTTTCGGTGCACTTTCATTTTCTTCCACTTTTATTATTTTAAAATCACACCGAGTTCAAATTAAACAGCAGCTATTTTTTTAAAAATATTTACCCAATTATAAAATCCTTCTGCAGCTTTAATTCAAAGTTAAACAGAATGTATCATTTAACTCCATATTTATTGCTTTCTATACTATAACCACTCATTTTTATTCAACCACACTTTTCACATAGAATGGATCATTTAAAAGGAGAGCAAATAGCCAATTTAAACACTTCTTTTATTCTCATCGAAAAATATTTTACAGGCAACACAAAAATGAAATAGCAGTAAAACATTGTAGCAAGTGCTCCTGCTCTTGAAGAACTAGGAAGAATTCATCATGCATATACTTCTACATCTTCTTCGTCACTAACAGCAAAATTTTTTTTCATTACACATATATTCAATTACCCAGCCTGAACTAACTGGAACCTTTTAGAAACTTTTTTAACAAAAAATTAAGCAAACCAGAGACTTGTAAAACCATCACAAAACTCGGACAGAAATACTACTTGAAATCCTACTATAACATCAAATGTGAACGTAGTCTCTCTGTCTCTCTCTCAAGAGATGATGAGTGCACTTCCTGTTATGCTGTTGTATTGTTCCAAGAATTTATCCTTGAAACCAGGCACTATTCACAGAAAGAAAAAGGGAGAGTTATATGGCAGGCAACATACACACGTTATCATAAATTAAGGAAAAATTACAAAAATCACGATTACTGAAAAAGTTACGTGTAGAATTTTATGAAACTTGTCACAATATACAACACATAGTAAGATATCAAACAACATAAAAAGAAATTACCAGACAATTATGGTAGCACAGAAATTAGTATAAAATGAACAAATCGAAGGTGTCAGTTTGCTATAGGAAAAGTACCTTTAGTGTGGAATATGATTGCCTCTAGAAGCAATACAGCACATACAGTGCTGTGTGATTATGCTTTCAATTATGCGGTCTATCAGTTCCATAGGAAACGAGAGCCATTGCTCTTGCAAAGGAGTTGCAAGCGCGGCATGGGCCTGAGGGAGTGGACTGCGAGCAGCTATACATCTCCCTAAAGCATTCCAAATGTGCTCGATAGAATTCAGGTCCGGGGATCGAGCTGGCCACTCCATGCATATAACTGTTTCCTGTTGAAGATAATCATCTGCAATGCGAGCCCTGTGCGGTCTTGCATTGTCATCCTGATACAGGAAAGCATCACCTATTGCCCCGGCATATGGGCGCACATAAGCATCAAGGATATCATCTCTATAAACCTGAGCATTCACGGTTCCCCTTGGACAGACATGGAAGTCTGTGTGCCCACCCAAAGAGATGCCACCCCAAACACAGACACTGTCTCTTCCGTATGCATCTCTTTCACGGATGTTTGACGGATGATAACAGGTTCCAGGTTCTCCCCATATCACATTACGCCTACTATCGCTTTCTAGACTAAACTTGGACTCATCCGTAAAGAGAACAGTTCTCCATTGATCAGGCGTCCAGTGGACATGTTGTCATGCCCACTGAAAATGGTCCCTCCTCTGACGTGACATGAGCGGCAAGCAAATGGCTGGTCGCCTCACATACAGACCACCTTCGTGAAGCCTTCTATGCACAGTTGACGTTGACACCAAACTTCCGGTGGCTGCAGAAACGGAGGATATAAGAACAGTTGGAGTAACGTTTCTATTCCTGCGTGCATATAATGTCAAATATTGGTCATCGGCGCTCGTCGTAGCAGTTGGCTGTCCTTGGCTGAACCTCCTAGATGCCGAATCTGTGGTTTGAAATTGCCTTCAAAGTCTAAGAACCACAGAAGGACTCACATTTAGCCATCTGGCCAGTTCTGTTTGACTTTGTCCTGCCTCTAGTCTCCCAATGGCTCTCCATCGTACTTCTGCAGGCAAATGATGCCTGAAGGTCAATGTTACGAATTGGCTAGCTGAGATTTCTGATGTCTCTATCATAGTGAAATATGTAGACTTGCTCTCAAACATGGACATAAACTCCTCGCAGATGACGAATTCCGAGTGCAGCGCCACTAATTTGCATACTGCAGTTTTACTCAGCTACTCTTACTTGGCAACATATTCAAATTTTACAAGGTTTGGCTTATTTTTCAGGGAGTTACCGCTATTTTTTGTGATTTTTCCTTAATTTATGATAACCAGTGTATAAGTTCACAACAGGTGTTGAGGCTGCCTATCGCGGGCTTAATAAAGTGCCTATCATGAACTTCATGCTGACGGTTTCCAACTTTTACATTTACCTTTTTTAACAAAAAGTGTAGCCATACAATGTGATTTAGTGCCAATAACGGATAAGCATGCCACTACAACACAATATTAAGATCTTTGTCTTGGTTTTATATAAAAACAATTAATTAATTATTGATAAGCCCATTTAATTTTTATAGAGAATTATATTTATTATTACTACATTAGTTACTTATATTTGTCTATTTTCCCTCACATTTTCATAAAATGGCTAAAATTTGAGACTCGCTTTCAACCCACTTCAACAGAACAGCCTGCAAAATTATGCGATCGATCATCAAGAAAAGCGCATTAACGGGTATGTGACTTTACTTTAAAAGAAAGATGCAATGCTTATAAATGTAAAAAACATTGACAAGTAATTAAAATGTTTATGTGTTATCTATATCTGTTGATTATCTGACTAAATAAAAAAAAAAAAGAAAAAGAAAAAACCTTTTGATGGTTGATGGAGTTTCCTAATTGGATAAGATGTTTTACTATTACATGATTAAAGCCTATAAAAACACATCAGCTTTTATGTTTAAAATGCATTTTCTTAAAAAAGAAAACTTACGTGATTTTAAGTGCAGGCTTTCGACATTCCAACTCATACCAAGCAATTGTGCCTAAAACTTTATACTGGAAATTTCTTCTCCCATCATTTGGATCTACTATCAACTGATTTTTTATACTTTTATAAACTTAACTAATGGAATTTTCATGTATCTGACACTTCACATTTCCTGAGCTTTCTGGATTGGCCAATTTTATTATATATATATCAATAAAAATGCTTTTTATTAAAACCATAAATACTCAAATTATTTTCGTGCAATATACAGCTGAAAATTTATTAGTGTAGACAAAACATAAAATTTAGGATCCATTTTACATAAAGATCCCCCAAGAAGTAAAATTCAATACTAATAAATTTCAAAATATCCAATAAATACAAAATAAGAATTAAAGAAATTTGAAATTAAAACCTAAAAATTATAAATCCCTCGAAAAATATACCAATACCAAATATACCTAATATATATATATAGAAATAGAAAGAAGAGAAATGATAATTCAAACATAAAAATAAATTCCATTAATGGTGCACCAAATGCTGCTACCCAAGGGTGCATCCTGAATTTTCATAAAGAGCATTGAACATCAAATTTAAAAAACAAAATTATATTTATGAATGGAAGTTAAAATTATATGCATTCAAAAGCTGGTTATAGTATTTGTATAGCAACATACTGCAAAATATTGGATAGCATGTAAAATAATGAAAAACACACATATAAAAATTTAAATTTTGCAGATTAAAGGTCTGAGATGTTAAAACAATAAAGTTAGCACACTGTTTATATCCCAACGGCATAACTCAGTTTTGCTTGATTGACATTATTGCACTACAACATATCTCTAAGTATATTTAGAAAATAAATTATATTAGTAATCAATGAACATAAATGAATTAGTAATTCATCCCAGTGCCAAATAAAAATTTGAGCAATGGTATAGTCAATGCCAATACTGGTCAAATCTTTTAAATTTCACTTATAATGTTAAGAATATTGCTGATATTTACACATTTTATAAATTAATATGAGGATTTATTTTCACTCTCAAGAGAAAAAGGGAGCCTTCAATTCATATAATTCAGAGAAGTAGTGTTAAATATATTTAATAAAACTTTGGATAAACTAAAATTATTAGGAAATTTCTCTGCACTCAAGAAGTCTTCAGATTCGCACCAATTATTCGAATTAAGTTTTCCACTTATATTCATGACCATATTACAGTTTCACAATACAAGTAATTGATTTCACATTTTTTTCATATACACTCTGTTTGGGGAAGAGGATGTTTGGTCTGCAATTCATAAATATATTCTGGCAAAGCAACGAAGGGTTATCTGCATACGGGTATGGATGCCTTGAAGGATTTTCTAAGGTTGCAATCGCATGGCCGTTTGATTCAGAAGGACAACTGTTTGGAACAATTCTTCTGCTTTGTCACGTGATATAAATCAGCCAATCACCATAGATCACTTTGGGGTTAACATATAAAGGAAAAACTGGTTCTCTACTACAAACACGAAGGCTACCAAAATTAGCTATTTTTAGCGTGATGAGGGATTCGAAGCTGATAGCTGATTGGCTGAAAACGAACAACCTGCAATTTTTTCCGAACGGAACGAAAAAATCACGCGTCTTTCTTTCAAGAGTAAACCAGGCAGAAAAGTTGTCTGAAACAGTTGTTCGTGTGAAACAAACGCTGTGTGATATGGGCCTAAGGGAAACAGGCCTGGACCAATCTCCAGCGTTCAGTGACTACTGGCGTTGAGTGATTACTCGGCTACTGGCGAGCTTTAAGCAACAAGAAATATCCATGATAAAGTGTGCCTACGTTTTTTACTTTTCATTAAATTTATCAATTTTAAGAAATTTTATCTACATTGGTTTCCAACAGTTAAGCAGTAAATTGGAAACCTATGATAAATCAGCTCAAATAGTTTCAAATTATTGAAATTTGGATATGTTACAAATAAACACAAGCTGCATCAAGTAGCATTATGCAAAAATGTGGTTCTACCATAATTTTATGCAAATATAATGCAGCTTAAAACTAGCTGTTTAGGATGGAATCACTATTCAATGAATGATAGTATATTAAACAATTTCAAAATAGCTAAACTGTAAAAATGAGTTTGAGACAAATATAAAAATGAAACTTGCCAACAGAATTGCCACATAAAGCCACGGCCTGATTACAAACAGGTCAATGATGGTCTGACATTGCAAGATGGATAAATGTCAATCGTTCCATTGTAAGATGATTATGGAACCATTTTCTAGCAACTGGTTCAGCCTCTCAAAGACCTACTGAAGGTAGTCCAAGAGTTCCCACTTCTGCAGAAGACCAGTATTTTGTGACTTAGCGTGCACTGCAACAGAACTGCAACTCAGTTTAGATCTGAGCTTATTTTTGCTACAGGAAGGAGACCTACTGAAGGTAGTCCAAGAGTTCCCACTTCTGCAGATGACCAGTATTTTGTGACTTAGCGTACACTGCAAAAGAACTGCAACTCAGTTTAGATCTGGGCTTATTTTTGCTACAGGAAGGACATTATCAGCTATGACAATATGCAGAAGGCTAGGAAAGAGGTCTGAATGTTACATGACTCGCACTATACATCCCACTTACCTCCCACCATCAGAAGAAGTATTTGAACTGGGCACACAGTCACGCAAACTGGACTAAAAACCAGTAGAAGTCTTTCTCTTCACTGATGAGTTTCACTTTGCTTTACACAGTGATTCTTGATGTGTTTACACATGGAGAAAAGTAAACACTTTATATTTTCCATCTAACATATGGGAAAGGGATACCTAGGTGGAAGGGAGTGTTCCTGTATGGGGAGGGCACAAAGTGTGCTGCCACATGGAACTCTCAATGCTTAGAGATACAAAGAAAACACACAGAAGCCTACTCTTTATACATGTGTTGTGCATTTCGAGATATCTTCATTTTTGCAAGTAGAGAATGCCCACCTTTTTATTGCTCACTCCTTGAACCAATTTCTTCGAAAAGAAAATGTGCAAATGAATGGCTAGCATATTCTATTAATTTTAATTCCACTGAACATGTGCGGGATGCTCCCAGAAGATGCGTTGCTGGCCTCTAATCCCTTCACCATACTCTAGATAGGCTTAGAAGTCCTTCATGTGATAAGTGGGCATTGAAACCCATGGAGCTGAACTGACAACCAACATAAACGACAATCGCCATTGCTGCCAAGCCTGTATTTCTGCTCGGGTTGATCACTGACTACTCAGAAATTTTCTGTATTTAATTTGCATGCCTGAATTTAAGAGATTTTTTCTGCCTGTTGACATCATAAAATGTAAATACCCTGCATAACATTTTTCAAGTTTTTCACTTGCAGATCGCATAATAAATATTTTCATCAAGTTTCATCCAATTGCTTGCATACTTCTTAATTTATCTCATCAGTTTTCTGTTTGTTGCTTAACTTTTGTGTAAGTAGTAGATTTACTCTTTCCAGCATGCTAACTTTTACAGTTGGAATTTCAACAACAACAACAAAAAAAAAAAAGAAAGAAAGAAAGCAGGCAGTCTAATCAGACCTAGAGGAGTACGCAGGTAAAATTTTGTAAAGACAGCAGATACCGTTTTAATTTTGTGGTTGTGTCCGAGGCGAGCTCGCAGAATGAATGAAGCTTCAAAAACAATGCTGAAGCAAGCATCGCTGGGAAGCATATAATAGAGTAAAAGATTTTGTCTATAATTACAAAACACTAGATTCTGATTACCATAGCAGATTTAACATTCATTGCCCAGAGTGCATGATGGGTAAGACTGCTACTCTATCCCCCCACCAAAGTACATCTCTGATCTAAGTATTGGATTCACTATCTGAAGGCAATTTGTTTAGCTTTCTCAGTGCTTCAGAAAAGGTCAGCCCTCTCCAATTCATTTGCAAACTAATTAAAAATCAGAAAAAATAAACTGTTATTATATGCACAATTGAGAAGATATAAACCATAAAATAAAATAAACATCTACAGCTCAAAGCTATCAAAACATAGAGCTAACAAAACTTCTTAAATGAAAATCTTCTCAAAAGGAAAAGAGAGAATTGCTGTAGTGAAAATCAAACAGCTAAATGATAAAATTACTCTTGACCTTCAGAAAAACACTCCAACAATTCCTTAGTTGATATCCAAAACCTCTCCCCCCCCTAAAAGAAAAACAGGAAATGAAACATAGCTGTGCATTCACCTTTCTGTATTGAATGGGCTCAATGAAAAAAATCCTGCAGGGAAACAGTGATACAGTTATTGGTCTGGTGCTTCAGTGATCCCAGTCTGGGCACACCAGATGTTCGTTGTTTGATTTAAGGCAAGATTTCAAGGTAAAGATTTAAAATAGAGAATAAAGAGATCAGCATGCAGCCAAGAAAAAAACAAAAATTTCTTTTCAAATAAATATAGTTATACCCTAAAAAAATCTTCAGGATTTCTTTTCAGGGTCTTTAAAACCTAAACATGGTTAAAATGTATGGACTGGTTTATGTTGTGCTGCCATCTAATGTTAATAAAGAAGGTTAAAATTAACCTATAATGCCTTTTCCATGCAATTTTTCTGTGTACAGAGGGAATTTTTTTGGTACGGCCAGACTAGACACACTGTGCCAGAAAGTTTGTTTTATGAAGGCATTTATATAATTTATCAATCTATTTAATGTTTTATTGCTTTTATTATCATATCTTTAACCTTATGACTGACAACGCCTTATATATATATATATATATATACAGACTAGAATACTTTTGTGATATCTTTACAGAAGTACACATATGTGCATTTTCAAATACATCCAACCAGTTAAAGCACTATATTAAAAGTGCATTAATTCAAGTAGCAGGGGCATTTTAGCACACTAAAATCAAGAAAGTATCCTTTCTCGTGGTAATTTTTGGAAATTTGGACTTTCTTGGCAAAACCTCATGCTGGTCAGAGGGTTAGAAAATTTCACAAATATTTTCATTAGCTTATTTGACTAATAATTTATTTTTATCACTCACATGTGAAAAGTTCTAAATGTGTATAATACTACATGAGTCATTTTCTAAAATAAGACATGCTAGAATTGCATAGAATGCCATCAAAAATGGGAACAAAAACCAAACAAATAATAGATAAAAAATAAATAACTTACAATTAAAACATAAGGGATTAAAATAATTATAAATTATTAAGCAAATAATGAACTTAAATATAAAAATTAAATGAAAAAGAGTTATACAAAAATAAAATCGAAAACACTAAGTGAAATAATTAAAGAAATGAACAACACATGCATAACAATAAAACATGATGCACAGGAGAAAAAGGTATGATTTTTTTCCCCAAATAACTCGACCTTTACTTCTCATGTATTTGTTGAGAATAGCTGAACTGTCTGTTGAGAATAATTGACTGATTATATAACTGTATCATCACTGAGAACATTGCACAGAGCAGATACCACTAGGGATGTCTGATATTATGCTCACAAGAAATCATAAGAACACATAAATAACCAAGCCTTACACAGGATTCGTCTTCACCCTGCCATTCACTGTATAGTGTTTTTGAAGGCTGCCATAAAACGCTTACAGCCCACGGAGATGATAAAACAGAAATAAATGTTTTCATTCAAGGGAAAAGAACGTGCACTTATATACCTATGTGCAATGAAAAATATTTTTCTTCACACCAAGATAAATGTGAATTTTTATTTTTTATTAATTCTAATTCATTTAAGACATTTTGAAAAATGAATATATAGCCCATAAAAATTCTTTTGGGGTTTCCATTCTGGAAAAGCGGTTCCTTCCTCAGCTGCTGCAGTGCTCAGTGCATTTTGCTCTTCCCACGGAAACTGAGTCATTCATTGGTTCTAATACCAATATAAATTTTACTAATGGCTAAATAAAATATGACATTAATATTTTTCATTAATACTAAAATTCAGGCATACAGCATAATAATTTACATAACTGAGTTAAACAGTTGAAAAAGCAATTTCCTTTTTTTTTTTTAAAAACATTTTTTTTTTTTTTTTTTTTTTTTTTTTTGTATCCAGCATGATTTGAAGTTCCAGTGCATTCTCCCTAGAATTATGATTTCACTTGACAATTTTAGAAATCATGGACCAGGACACTGGCTGAATTCTCGATCTGAGATAAATTTTCCAAGTTTTAAAATAGATGCTAACATATTAAATTTCTTATATTCATTACTTACAACTGTTCATAGCAAAAGAATATACAATTTTTTAACACTATAAATGATTAACTTAGCTAAAAATGATGATTAACTTAGCTTGCATCATGTAACTTGAGTATGTATCATGTTTTCACTTTTATATTTACTGCACGTGCCGATTAAATTTCATCATTTTAACCCTCCAAGCGTTATGGGTTTAGCCCTGAAATTTCAAAGTTCCTCAAAATGTCATGAATAAATGGTATTTTTTATTGTAACTAAAAAACTACTCTCTCACTTTGTACCTTGACACCTTTTCATTCAATATACAACCAAACCGAAATTGAATACATTTAAAGCTGGCAGAAATTTTTATGTGTAATGAATATGAAAACCACTGTTCTATAGGGAATTTTCTGTCTATAAAGCTGAGAGGGTTAAAACAATTTCCTTTTTTCAGACGTTGATCAACATTTAAATATTGATTGAATGAACTCCTTTAAAAGCAGCTGTTTCATTTTCAGTTATGCTTCAAATTTCTACTTAAAAAAAGAGAAAAAAACTTCCCTCAATATTGCAGGTTTAATGCATTATCATACAGAATTTTGAAAGAAGCCCAAAAATAAGAATAAACATCTTTAAAATAAGCCAACTTTAGATAAACAAGTTTATAGAAACGTAAACTTTAAAGCAGAAAGCTTGCCCTATAGTATTGCCTTTTCAATACTATAGGGCAAGCTGGGAATGTAATAACAAATTTTGCTAAATTCAGTGCTAAACAACAAACAGTCATGTCTTCCAGCTTCAATGCGATGTGGAGACTATGCAGACAGGGGAAAATTGATCAAGCATCTCACATTGCAGGAGAATAGAATGGATTACATTAGTTCATTAATGATTCTGGTATCTGGATAGCATGCACAGGCATAAATAGAGATGACACAACAATGTGATGCTCAATTTATATTTAATTTCTGATTTTCAGCAAAATCGATAATGCAGTGCAAAACTGTGCATTTAAAGTGATTTAACAAAGATTATACTATATTTAAAATATAATAAGTTCTTTCACACAATTTCAAATTTACATGCATGCAATGTATGCCCTAAGACAATGTCTCTGATGCTACAAATAATACGATAAAAAAAAGTAAACTATAAGGGTATATTGTAATTTTATGTTTCATGATTGGCAAGCTTTGAAGGCAAAGGGAAACAAAACTGAATACAAGAAATTCGAATTAACACAAAAAATGGAATAACAGTGTAAAACTAATTCTTCATCAAACAGCAGACTGCAATTCTACACGATAAACTGCTTTTTTGTATTCACTTCTGGGAGAATTAAAGCATTTCTGAAAAATATTTTTAAATAATTTCCCAGCCAATAACTAAAAAAGAACAACAAAATGCTACAAATATATATGAATATATAGAAAGGCAAAAATTTAACACACTAAATATCATAGTACATGATTCGTAACCGCCACCATTGATTTAACTCTATTCGTATGTATACTATATTTGAAGTAAAAAACTAACATTATGCATAAAACAGAATTAAGAAATTCACAACGCCTTAGATCATGAACAAATTTTCCAAATGAAAAATGTCTTGAATGATGAATGATGGTTTGAGATAGGAACAAGTAAGCCAGCAACAAATGATAGTTCAAAACACAGTAAATTCAACAGAGAAAATGTCTTCAGAAGAAGAAGCCAAAAGAGAAGAATTATTTGATCCTTTTGTGCAAAATTAGATAAGGTGCAAAAGTTCATAGAACATTATCACCCAGATAAAGCTGTAGTAAGATGCAGCAATATTTGTAATGACAATGCAAGGTTCTGCTTTAGAAATACTTTAAAACTTAGAAACAAATCACAGGGGAGAAATTTTAATGGGAAAAAGGCACAGAAATTCTCAAGTAGAGATGAGCAGTGTTAACAGAAACTCTCAGAAACATTGCAGCTACCTGATATTTTTACAGAGTAAGATATCCCTTTCAAACAATAACATGTTGCACCTTTGGCTTCTTCGATATTTTCTATTTCTTTCATCAGCTTTCCTTCATAGAAATGCAGTAAAACGAAAATAGTTTTACTATTTTTTATATACACTCATGTCCATAAATTAAGGGTAATGCAAAATCAGGCAAAGGAAGAGTTAAAAGCAAAACAAATTTGACTTATTTGTAAAGTTTATTTATTAAACAAAAGGTAAAGAGCAAAAAAAGATGCTATGTGTGATATTATT
>KK114507.1:0-22686 GCA_000611955.2 Stegodyphus mimosarum | reverse complement strand
ATGATTGTTAATACATTGTATGTCTCCCAGACGATGCAATACAGTCCGTACAATGCCTAGGCATGCTGAGTATCAAATTATCAATCTGATCTTAAGGGATATTACACCACTCAAAAAGCAATGCTCTCCGAAGTTCCGGTAGACATGTAGGAGAAGGTTGACGGGCTGCAACTCGTCGGCCAAGCATGCCCCTCATGTTCTCTACTGGATTCAAGTCCGGTGAGAATGCTGGCCAGTGCATATGGGTGATATCCTCCGATTGAAGGCATTCGCTTACGATATATGCACGGAGAGGACAGGCGTTGTCATCCATAAACAAAAATTGTGCGCCCATGGCGCCCCCAAACAAATGTACATGTTGTTCCAGAATGACGTCCCGATAGATTTGGCTTGTCATGGTTCCAATTTGAACATGCAGGTCAGTTCTGGAACCTAGAATAATTCCACCCCAAACGAGCACTCCTGCACCACAGTAACGGTGTTGTTCAATGAGGTTTTCTTGGTGGTAACGGGTACCTGGAGCTCTCTATATGAAAGTCCGGCAAGAATCAGACTGCAAGCTAAACCTGGACTCGTCGGAAAAGATCACACAAGTCCACTGTTGCGTTGTTCACAATGCATGCTCTCTACTCCAAGCTAACCGCAGGCGACAGTGAGTTGCAGTAAGTAGAACGCATCTGACAGGTCTACGAGCATAGAGACCAATCTGCCTTAAGCGTCTGTACACGGTCTGCCTAGAAATTGTCGTACCAGTGGCTGAAGAGAGCTGACGAGACAGGTCTGAGACTGTGCTTCGCCTGTTTCTTTTGGCAGTAACTGCCAAATACCGGTCCTCATTCGGCATTGTAACTCTGGGGCGACCTGTGCTGTAACGTCTACTCACATTACCATCATCTTGGAATTGTTGCCAAAGCCTGGAGATGACACTCTGGGCAATTCCAAGTTCGTCTGATACTTCCAGTTGGGTACGCCCACATTCCAGAGGGCCGATAATTCTACCACGTAAAAAATCATCCAAATGCGTCCTTTGTGTCATAACTATTCGGTTCTTTCACTGAAATGCTTATAAAGCGCCTGCGAACAATTTTACTTCTTTGCCTGTATTCCTTATATATCACTCTTGTGATTGTGACGTACCATCGGTGTCATCTGGTTACTTCCTGAAATTTGCACATGATTCTTGAAGACGTGTGTAGTGATTTTACAGGTGATATATTTATTTTAGAGTTCGATTTCCGCGTGACTCTGAATTATCCTTAATTTATGGACATGAGTATACATTACAAAGTCCAAGATCCAGACTCATTGGGTCTTCTGTAATTCCAGATTGGGAATTTTTTGGATCATCAATTTAAATCTAGTAAGATGGCATGCAAAAATTATAAAATATAAAATCGTGATTTATGAAATAATTATGATTTATGATCTAAAGGGTACAAAAATTTACAAAAATTTTAATACTTATTTGTTTACTTTATTAAGCATTTCTTTCAAAGTAAGTTGTTTAAGCTGCTTCATTTTTTATGCTAATACTTTCTCTTTAATTCTATAAATAGACATAATTTCTTGCTCAGTTACAAAGCTCCACTGTTTAAATCATATAATTGCTATGTTGAGAATTCTAACTATCTTGTCAATCGAAATTTTTTCATTTTTAATAATCTGCCATGCTACAGATTTCGCAGTCCATTGATTGACTGCTGAATGGGGCATTGTCATTGCAATGAAGAACTTCAGTTACATAATCTTTATTTATTACAGCTTCTCTACATTTTCTAAAATATACATTAATTGGAGCATTTTTTAAAGACACATCCTATCACGATCTTGCGATGCTCCATACAGCAGATTTCATGCTAAAATATTTCAAAAATTCTTGAACAATCTTCCCATTGTTCAAGAAATTTAACATGGATTTTAAATATGCTACTTCATATTTGGGTTTCAGGGCGTACACTATTGCAATATCCATAGGCTGAATGATGGACGTACAATTTGGAGGAAAGAATAATACGGATATATTACCTTTCACTAAAAGTGAAGGATGAGCTGAGCAGTTTCCTACAATCAGGACAATTTTTGCGTCACCAGGTAAACCAACCGAATTCAAATATTGCCGAGCCTCAGGTATAAAACGATTTTTAAACCAATCATTTACTAATGCTTGTGTCACCCATGTTTTATTTGCATGATATATAATGGGGAAAATCGTTACTCCTTTAACTGCTTGGGGTAGTGTATTTTTTCCGATTATGAAAAATTTGCACTTGTGCTTTCCTGCAGCATTTGCGCATGCTAAAATTGTTTGTCTCGCTTTTGGAATCTTTGACACCGGTTTGAGCCTTTCCTGTAGAGGTTGCCAAGGAATTTCGTGGTACATATTGCCAGAAAAGACGGTTTCATCAGCATTGCAAATTTGTTCATCTGCAAATAGTTCAGCAGCTTCAGTATCAGCTGAAGCTTTTTCGCATGAAATTTTTGATTGCATTATACCATGGCGATTTTTAAATTTCATTAACCAACCTGTTGAATATGTGCACTCAGTGTTTTAGTTCATTTCTTCATGAAATATTTTGGCTTGAGCCATTAGCATTGGACCCGTCAATGGCACGCCCTCGCTGCAATGCTGTCTGACCCATTCAATCATCATTTTGTCATGATCGTCATTTTTAGCATAACGAACCCTTTTCCTGTTATTCATTGCAAGTGGGGTGTCGGAATCCACAAAAAATTCCTTTTTCTTTTTGCTTATATCATATACAGTTGACTTTCCAATGCAATACTCCTCGCATAATTTTGAGATGGATATGCCTTTATCCATTTTTTGCAGCAATTCCACTTTTTGTTTAATGGACGTAGACACATGCTTTTGCTTTGTAGATCCTTTTGCAGCTCCACCATTAAAAATTCTTTTTGACATAATAAAAAATTCAAGCTTTAATAAAATTGCTGTAATAATAACAGTCTGCAAAAAATAATAAGCTGGATCAAATTAGATTAAGTAACAGTGCAATCTGCCAATATTAACTGAAATTCCTTAAAATCAATAAAGTATAAGTCATAGGTTTATTTAAGTGGTTTTGGACTGCTTTGGCGTTTACCACTATGTTCTGCATGTCCCGACGGGAATCCGGGAAATAATGAAAAAAAATAAAAATCCAGAAATTTGGAAATTACTTGTACACCAGCTGTGTAGTACTGTCTCCAGTAGCTGAGTTGGAACTTTTAGCAAATATATAGCAATATTATGGCATTTTGGCCATACCTTTGCATCGCTGCGGCAGCGGCATCCATCTGCAGGAAAATCTCAGCAAAGTCTGGATATTATAACCAGTAACGTATAATTTCAGCCTATCTTAAATAACATCTGCTAGACGGCTATGTATCATGAGATTGGCAACGAAGGACAAGTTGTTCTGCTGAATTTTTTCTTGCTTCTATCGCGTACTGAAACAAATAAGACTGAACTGTACTGAGTAACACTGAATCTCTATCTGAAGTGTATGTTTAAATGTTAAGCAGTGGTACATGCAAAAATCCACAAACCTTGTAAATATCAAATAACAAAACACAGGTCGAATTTTGAAATAAATTCCTCTGCAATACTCACAGGCCTCATCTGGATAACCTAAATTTCATAGCTCTAGGCCTATCTGTCTCTGCATTAGGCAATATACAAATTCACACACAAACTCTTTCATTTTTAAGATTATTTAAAGCACCATTCTTCGAAAACTTACAAACATTAACCAAATCAATCCTGGCTTTAAAATGTAAGATAGCAATATAATCAGAGGAGATAAAACTCAATAAAATCAAAAGCATTCTGAACATACCTTTGAGTCTGACATATCAGACCATTTTTGAAGCTCACAATAAACCTCATCAACTGCATCTAAAGTAATTTGCGACAAATTTTTCACATTTTCAGCTGCAGACGGATCAACACTTTCAATTTCAGTTGACATTTTTTCACTCTCCAAATGATCAGAAGTCTCACTTGTTTCTTTATTGGAATCCATTTCTGCATTAATGCCTGCCTTTAGAAGTAAATAATCACACATAGCTTTACCCTTCTTGACAAGAGCTTCAATAATGCAATGCTTTTGCTGCTCTATTCTGAAAATAAATACATTCTTAGATGTAAATATAAAAACAGATGTATACAATTGCACACTTTGTAAATAAAGAGTTGAGTTTAAACGTTTGGTTGGCTACATGTGAGAATTTATACACTTTTGGAGTGATCTCCAATGGAAGGATTTTTTCAGGGAATGAAAAAAACAATAAAAACCTCACAAAGCCAGTCCTATGGGACTGAGCCCATAAGAAACTGGAGGAAACCACTGATGGGTTTCAAAACTGTGAAAAGCTAAAGTTAAGTGTTATAAATTAGGCATTAAAACAAAATTAGTCTTTAAAAACATTCCACAACGGAAATTACTAAATTTAGAGCAGTAGCTAGAAATAAAGTAAAACGGGATCATATATATCAAAACTAGTAAATTTTACATTAAGCAATATCATACTATACACAAATTAAAAGAATCCATGATATTGTATGTGCACAGATAGAGAAACAATTTCAATTTTTATCCAAAAGCCATTTGAATCACATTCTATTGCTATCCTAACATTAATGAAAAAATTTTGTCTAATGGAATGACAATAAGCAACAGTGAAAAGCTTTACAATAAATTCTGACCTACAGGGTAACATTAAAAAAAAAAAAATTCCAATGTTAAATGGAATCTTTGTTAAAATTCAGAATGACTGCATCAACCCTCCAACTGCACTGCTGTCTTCATTAGTTCTACTGTGGTTTTTCAATTTTATTAAATTCTGGCAACCACTGTTGTGCAACTTAAAACTGTTACTTGTACCACAGCAAAGTTGAAGCTATGCTTGAGAATAGAGTATATTTACCACTATATCAGCTGTGTACAATTTATTTTCATAACGATTATCTATCGTTCAATACATCATCTATGTTTTATTTCTTAACTGTTAGTCTCAATACCAACAGTTAAAATAAAAATCATAAAATAGGTTCAAATTAACATCAAGCAGGGGTGGAAGCTTCTTTACTTTATCAAAGGCCAAAATATTGTCATATGCCAGAAATCTAATTTTGAACTACAATAGTAAAATTAAAAACATAATTTCAGACCAAATCATTCTAATTTTCACAAAACAAGAAAGCTACTGAAATTCCCTAATCATGATTAAATTTCTTTCAAAGAATTCTGCAAATGAAGTTTCCAGAAAATTCACATGAATTACATATATCAAACAAATAGCAGCTTCCGGTACATTCCTATTAGAGTTAATTTTTTTTAAAGTGCCTCATACTTAGTTTTCCACCTTACAATGATCCTTCAACAATGAATTCACATTTTCGAATGGAAATAACACATTCACGAATCTGCTCATCTAATTATACATAATGGTGCAGAGAAAAGCTGAGAAAAATTGGGGAAGGAATATTAAGTAATGCAGAACTATATTGTAATTTTATAAAATTTCAAAATGCTGTTTTCTAAACCCTTGGATGACACAGCACAAAGTCCTAGAACCGGAATTATCGTGATTTCACCCATTCCAGATTTTACATCCTTATCTCTTTCAAAGGTATTTCTTTTTATTACATAAATTTTCCCTCATTGAGAAAAAGCATCTAAAAGCCTAGTCACTGATCCCTACATTTCCCTTCTTTTGTGTAAGAAATTCACCCCACTAAGAATCAATTAAACAACACAAAAGGATCTTTGCTGCAAGGAGGGAGTGATTTTTTAAAGCGGGGAAAGGATTAGGTTTAAGATTCCCGTCCTTTCAAGCCTCATACAGCTGCCAAGAACCCATCCTCAAAAGGTTAATGCATTCTGGGAATTTGCCGAGGTCATAAATTCCTAGAATGACAGCCTGACACTGCACTCTCCACCCATCTAGCACAATACATTTTGACTTATGTTTTACACTTGTCACCGGATGCAATGCGTGAATGCAACTGTTAGCGCTCGACTCATCGAAGAACACAGTCAGTTAGCTTGACCATTTGGCAGTGTCATGCAGTAGCTTCTTTTCTTTTGTATTAAGAGTATTATTATTACTCACTATTATTTATCCTCAGTGACCATGTTCGGTTTCAATTTTTCTTCTGTTTAAAATGTAAGTACCTTTCTTTTGTTTTAAATCAAATTTCTTTTCTTAGATAACTATTTACTTGATAAGTGAGCATTCTCGGCAACGGATCTCTAAACTGCGGTTATTACACTTAGAGAAAAATAAGGGACAGTATTACAAATATATTAATAACAACAAAAATTCTCTTTAAATTAAGATTTCAGTATTTAAACCGTAATAAATATATCATAACTTTAACATAATTCTTGTAAATTGGAATATATCTTTATTAGATTTTGATACACTTGTATTGCTGTGTCCGATCATAGTATGCAGTATTATTATCATTTCTCTCAATGTAATGGAGATAATAGCTGCAGTTCATGAGTTTTGAAATTTCTAGAAAAATATTTAATTTAATATATATTCTCTAAATTGTAATATTTCTTTGCAGTCTAGTATACCCATGAGAGAAGTAAACCGAAGAAATCCAAAACTCATCACTTCAATGAAGAATGGGAACTCGATTACTTTTTTACAATCTTGAATGATAAATGTTGTTGTTTATATGCCTTACCTCTGTAGCCATTGCTGAAAAGGATAATCTAGAGACACATTTTTTAGCTTTACATGACAAGTGTAAAACAGATTATTCGCCAAATTCTGAACCGAGAAAACATAAAGTTAGGGATTTTAAAACTCAATTAACAAATCAACAAAGCGATTTTAAAAAGCCAAGGTTCAAGTCACAAGCAGTAGCTACTGCATCATTCAAAGTAAGCTATCTCTTAGCAGGAAAAAAAAAAAAGGTAAGCCATTTTCCGACGGTGAATTTGTAAAGGAAATTATTTTAGAAATGTCAGATTCCCTTTTTAAGGATTTTAAGAACAAGAGTGAAATTGTAGCTCCAATTCAAGATCTACAATTGTCTCGAAACACAGCCATGCAGCGAATTGAAAGGATGGGTGAGAATGCAAAAGAGCAGTTATATAATGATATTAATATATGTTCTTGTTTTTCCCTTCAGTGTGATGAATCGACATATAAGTGATACTGCAGAATTACTTATTTTCGCTCGTATGGTTTTTAAGGATTTTACATTTAAAGAATTGTTGTGTATGATTTCTTTGAAGGAAAGTACTACAGGTGTAGACATATTCAAAGCCATTAAAAACTTGCTCAATGATTTGAAAGTACCAGTTTTTAAATTAGTCTCAATAACAACTTATGGCGCAGCTGCAATGATAGGTAGCATAAATGGATTTATGTCAAAAGGAAGATGAATTCCCTGCCTTTTTATTCTATCACTGCATAATTCACCAGCAAGTGTTAACTAGCAAGACACTAAACACAAAATAGGTAATGGGCATAGCATTTAAAATTGTTAATTCAATTCCAGGAAGTTCTCTCAAACAGCATCTCTTCCAACTGCAGCTCGATGAAGGCCAACCTGAATTATTACTACATACTGATGTCAGATGCTTAAGCAGAGGTAAATTTTTGCAGCGATTTTGTGATTTATTGCCTGAAATTCTAGATTTTCTTCATGAACAAGATGGAAACTGTAAAAAAAATGATGAAACTTGGCTTAATGACTTAGCATTTCTTACTGATTTTACTTCAATATTAAGTCATTCAATTTAGACTTGAGAGGTAAAAATAAAACAGTAATTGATATGATCAGCTGCATAGATGCATATAAAACAAAATTTATTTTGCTAATAGAATATCTGCCACAAAATAATCTGAATCATTTTCCAAATATGGCAGATAACCTACATAAACATAAAAATATTAATTATAAGATCAACAAATATGTCGCGGAAATCCAAAAAGTAATTGAAGATTATGAGATAAGATGTCAGGATTTTGAAAAAATTAAAGAAATTGTAGAATTCATATCTTTGTCTTTTAAAAAAGATTTGAGTGTGAAATGTGTTAGCCAAAAAATTCAGACATATTTCATATGGATCAAAAGGTATTAGAAAATAAAATTATAATTGTGCAAACCGACTTAATCTTACAAGACGGAAAATTTGAAGAAGTTTTTGGAAATATGTCAATCGAGAAAAATATCCCAGCGGATCTACATACTTATGCGAATCAGCATTTTCATACTTGAAATTGATAGCAAAGACTAAACAACGTTCTGTCCTGACTGATTCCCATACTGAAGACTCGTTATCATTATCTTTGTCAGGATATACACCTAATTATGATTCCTTAGCTTAGGACATGCAAACTCAGTCTTCTCACTGATGTTAAGCCAAAAAAGTAAATACTAAATGTCTTTACCTGTAGCTACTTTGAATTAATAAATATTGTTAATTATCCACGTTCTTTTTTTTCCCATTTGACAATGAGTTTTTGGGATCTTTAAATAATTATTGTTGTTGTTTTTTACGTAGGTAAGATAAATCTTATATCTATATTTCAGTACGAGGTATGCTCAGCGAGCTATTGATAGATTAGCAAAAGGTAAGCCATGTTAATCTTTCATGATAAATTCTCCTGGACTAAAAAAATGCAAAAGTGAAATACTGAAGTCAAATTATCAGCCATACTGTGCATTTTTACAACAACTTTTTAATAGTAACGAACAAATAGTACGACAATTTATACATGGCAGTAGATAAAATAAATTAAATTGCATTTTTAGTAAAAATCTATCTTGAAAAAGTGCAGGAAAATCGAATTTTTTAGGTACCATATGTACGGAATGCTGCTATTGAAAGTTGGGTCTGGAAATTTATTTTCTTCATAAGCCTATATCTCAAAAACTTAATAACTGATTTAAAAATAGTTTTTAATATATATTTTACTTGTCTATCCATATCTCGCTGGAATGCAGCTTATACTGAAAACAGTGTATAAACTTTGTCTGCATTTTCCACCCTTCCAACCCTCTTCTCCCCACTACACCTATAACAACAATTCGATCATGACACACTTCTACGATAAAAAGTAGATCTTATATTGGCCATGCCTGGCATACGGACATGGCAACATTGGGGCTTCAATTATCATTTAGGTCAAACAGAAAAAATGCCAACCCCCCAGTAACCATTCAAGCGCCAAAAGTGTAATCCTGGCCAACATCAGCACATTAATATGCACTGTCACTGGATACTGTGCGAATCCTTACCCAGCAAGTGTTTGATAGTAACATGCAGGAATCTGCTAGTAAAAAAAAATCAAATTTATGGCACACCTACTTCCTAGTATTACATTCTCCATGCCTAGCCTTTGTAATGCTTATTATTTCATTCATTTTTTGAGGGAGGCTGCTTTGTGAAGGTCAAAATAGTAGGTCGCATTCCAGATATTGGACATCTGGGTTTCAGACTTTGTACAGTGTATCCTTGGAATGAAATAAACAATGATAAACAAATAGATTTATATACAACCTCAATTTCCACGTATTTTTGCCTTTATGTTTCATACCCTTCTATTATGCATTTTAGCCAACATGATGTTTAATTTTCAACCAGTAACTGCTTACATTTACAAAAATCATGCACGAAGATATGCATTCTTTTCTTAAATGGACTAAAACAGCCAGCCTCCCAAGACAATGCAAACAATTTGCTCATTTATAAATATTTGTTAAAGATATCAACTGTTAGACTGATCTTTATAAGCAAATGACATCAACTATTTGGCAATGCAGTACTAATTTCAGGGTTGCCACTCAAATAATAGAATGAAATTCTCTGACTTTTCCAGGTACGTTTTAAGAAAATTCCAGTCTATCCACGTAATGCACTTTGGCTGTGCTAAAAGGTAAGTTGATTATGGTACCACTTGAAAACACAAAAATTTGCCAATTACATAAGACATATATATATAATACATAATCCCCAAAGCATTGCTGTTATAACTATAATAGGAGTTGTTTTCTCGACTGAAGATTGAGATTAGAATCTGCCCAATGTGGATAACTATACTTTTTTTTGCAGCTAAACAAAAGAAAGAAATCTATTTAATAATATTTTTAAATCAATTCAAGTAGGTTATATTTATTTAGCAGTCTACATAAGCAAAAAATATGTGCATTAAATTTCGTGATGCTATGTCATCATACAACTAGAATTAGTGTCAGGATTATGCCAGAGAAAATTTCCTGAAGTTTGAAAGTATGATTTACTAATAGTAAATAAATTTCAAGGGAAAAAGCAACATTAAATGATATGAACAACATTAAAATAATTAAAAACTGAATTAGAATAATCAACGATCTTTTGACGAACATAGTTATATTAAATGGTTAGCCTAGATGACTCATTACTATTTTTTTTTTAAATTTTACTGCAAAATAACAAATAAAGCATTTATTGAAAAGGGGAAAAAATTTTTAAAAGATTATGCGGTAAAATCCTAGTATACGTTACGGCCTTGGCACGATTTTGAAAATTACCGCCACCACCAAAATGACCTGTTTACTGCTCATTAATGTCGCCAAAATCCGTGTGTACCGTATATGGAGGCTAGAATAGGATACATGGAGGCTATTCTAACCTCCATAATACCGTATACTAGCACTAAACCGATTTTGTTTCATACAAGAATACCTATTTCCTTTAGTTCAACATGAACTGCACATGGGCAACACTAGCTTTGCCTTCTGAAAGACAGTCTGATTGGAGCTGCGAAATTTGGCACTGTGCCAGCTGGCCGAGTGACGCTCACGCGCAGCAAGAAAGTGATCGCTTATAACGTCGGTGAAAAACTCACTTTTGGGTCGGGGGCGGACTGCTGTATGAAATTTCCTGACTTTTCCAGATTTTGACTAAAATATTTAAATTCCCTGACTTTTCCCTGAATTTTTTGGTCAATTTTCAAATTCCCTGACGTTTTCCGGTTTTCCCTTTTCTCCAGATAGCGTGGCAACCCTGTAATTTGCAGCTTTCCAGAACTTTACAGTTCTGCCATATTTTGCCCAAAAATATGTCTCTGGTGATAAAAAAAATTTCAGACTTAATAATTTTTATGGATTAGCTATAAGCACTTTACAGCTGATTTTCACTGCTATCACAGTCTTAGAATATACTGGGTTTCAACAAAAGTTTCCCCACCGCCACAAATATAATCTGCGCAAACAGTTCACGTTGGTGTCTTTAATCATATTTTGCCAAATGATTTTTGGCATGTCTCATGTTCTTGTGCATTCACATTCTCAGGTTAGGAAAAAAAATAGAAAAAAAGAAGAAGAAAACTGTTGATAGCCCAGAGGTTTAGATATTAGATCACTTTGGATGCCGGACGTCTGGATGCCACACTTTGTGTTGTAATAACTTTTAAAATAACAGTTTCCATTATGACTCATTAAGCAAAGGGTGACTGACTGAACATTACCATTTCGAATCAATAAGAAGTTCTAGGCTACAAAATAACCTTCGTAGCAAGTACTTAATAAAGGAAATAGATAAAAAATTTTAATAAAAAGGAATTTAATTTTTAAAATATTAATTTTGCCATGATACTTCAGTGCAGGGTTATTGATGTTGCCAATGACCTAAAAACATGAAGACAAACATCTAGTGAATTAATCTCTTATTCATTTGCCACAGATTAGAGCGGGGGCATGAATGATCTTACACAGCTGTATGTATTTACAAAAGAAATTAATGGTTGACAAAAGAACTTGTTGGCTTGTGGTTAATGCAAGGAAAAACCACTGGAAACATAACTGTAGAAAACATAAAACTGTACGTGAGAAGGGAAAACATCCTTAAGAGAATGCTGTATTAGTTTACTTTGATGATACACATTTAAGAATGGAAACATTTTGAGCTTTAACAATCATCAAAAAGCATATAAATAAGCCACTGACAACATTTCACTACATAATTCAGCGATAAATATTCTGTTCAAAGTTCTACTATACAACAATTGCTTTTCTACAGCACGTTTACAACACAATTTTTTATTGAACACTCTAGGTCTCTTAAAAAATGCTTGGTGTTTCATTATTTTTTTACACAAATTAAAACAATATAAGATACAAATACATTAACACGGTTAAGAAGCATCTTGAATTCCTAAGAAATTACAAGTAATCTGGATACCTGGAGTCCAGATATATTAATTTTTATTGCATATTACAAGCCTGGAAGACGTAAAATTTCCAGAGAAACGCAATAAAGCTACAAAATTTTTTAAGTGTATAATTATTTAAAGGTCTCATCCTATGGAATTTATGTATACTTTTACAATGTAATACTTTGTTGCAATTTTATGATTATTTCTTATGTGCATGGAGTTAGTTCTCTGTAGGAAATATGTTTTACCGTATAAATGGCAACAAACTGCATGCAATGCAGAATGTTTTTAAATGTGTGAACCAATTAAGAATTCACCTATGTCACTGCAGTAAGCATCTTTTTTTCCATTTATTGACTTTTCCCATTTATTAACTCACATAATAAATGTCTCATAAGTATTTCATCTTGAGTCAATTATTTCTGCTTTCACATTCTCTTCCAGATACCTAATACTGCCCACTATTATTTACTTGAGCAATCTACAATTTTTAACAACCAGCTTTCATTATTCAGCCATTTAAACTAACACAATTAATTACTCATAACGAGACTTACCTTCGTTGAGGAAAATTATGGATAACACACATAAAAGTTTCTATCTCTAATAGTGCAAGAAATTTTAGCTTTTACTCTAGTTACATTAGTACAACACTATGGAATTTAGCTTTCAGCTAAATTTGAAGCAATGTAAAATAGTACATAGCAAAGAAAAATAGGGCATAGTTATTAAAAGCAAAACCAGTTAGAAAAGTTAACTCATTACAAAATAAAACTGAACAAGAAATGCAAATCTGTAACTTTCCTGAAGTATTGTAGATTTTAATTTAGAAATTTTAAGTTATGAGAAAAATTTTAATTTGTTTGCAAATGATATAGATTTTTTAAAAATCTTTTATTCATTACTTTTTATAATCAGGTAATTCCTTTTTATCTACTTTGCTGCCTATACTAGCAAGAACTTCAATAGTATTTAGAATAGCTAAAATTTTGTCAGCCAAATGGATCATTTCAGCTAAAAGCACATCACTTCTTTGACACTGTGAATTTTTCTCCTACAAAGAGACAGAAAAATAAAATTTAGAACTGTGAATTATCATTTCATTGACAATCACAAGTATTATTCACAAAACACAACTTTATCTGACTTACATTGTCTTTGTCTAATGACTGTAAGCGAGCCAAAAGAATAGGCCACTGAACATCTTTTTCATTTGCAAGAGTTTCTTCAAATAAATCTTTGGATGCTTTACCAGATAATCTATAAATAACGTTTTGTAAGACAGTAATTAAATTAAAATCAAATTAAGTTATCAGATTACTTAATTATATTTAAATACCTTAAATACACAGCTTTTGTAAATATTTTCTTAAAGTAATGAATAGCATCAAGTAAAAAACAAAACTGAAGAAACTGCACTACTTCATGCTTAAAATTAAAAGTTCGATTTTTAGAGAATTTCAAGCACCGGTGAAGCAAATGAAATTTTACACAGACTTTTCGCTGATATTAACTTAATTATTATAAACTACAGATAAAGATCAAATGACGTTCTAATAAATATTCAATTAAATGCCTGTTGAATTAAAAATCTGTTGAATGATGCTGTAAACCTTAATTTTAATATTCGAAGGACATCCCTTATCAAAGCATTTATTAGAAATTTACCAATTTCATAATTTTCTTCTTAAGAAAATTTATCCCTAGACATGCTTGGTTTTGTTGCAGGAAGTGGCTAGCAGATATCGTCTTCTGTCATTAATCCTGCAAAGTGAGTTTCAAATAACTATCCACCTAAATGTTAAATTCCTCAGTTTGTGTTAGTTGGAGACATTGTTTTCTTCAGCATTCTCTATTTCATGATTTATTAAAAGGTCAGCATTTTTACAGAAGTTCTTTATTGTCTTTTCTGAGACATGGCTCCAAGACATTTACAGCAAATACAATCATGAAGTTTAGTCTCCCTAATTCATTTGTACATGTATCCATACCAGCTACTCAAACTTGTGCCCACAGGCCGCATGTGACCCCTGAAGTAAGTGTATATGCCCACCAATACATTTCCAATAAATTAATTATCATTCTTATGAAATTATTTATTATGATAAGAACTTGATAAAAGGTTTAATATTTTAATTATTTCAAGTCCAATTTTACATTATTTTCTTTGATATTAAAAATGAACATGACCAAATCTTTGAATAAAATTTACATTGTGATACAAATTTACCCAATGATATATTAACACCTTTTTTGTCGCTAAAAATTACTATGTATAAAAAAATGAACAATGATGACTAATGAGCATCTATAATTTATGATAGTTTCCAGGAATTTTCTGCCAAGGTAACAAAATTTCTCTCAAAATTGAAACGCCAAGAGATGTTGTAACTGAAAGTTGTAGTAAGATATCAAGAAGTTAACAACTTTTTACATTCAAGTATATATATATATTTTTTTTTTGTATGCATCAAAGAAAAGTTTAATATATAAAAGAAAGATACTATGTTGCATTATTTATTCTCAAAGTTTGTCCCACTGAAAATTTTCATTATTTGTAAATATTTAGTTTAAATCAAAAGTTATTCAGTCGTTAATTCAGCACATGAGTTATTTGAAATAAATGTCAATCTAAAAATTAAATATTTACTTATCAAAATGTTTGAATTATAAAGTGCAAATAAAGAGAACTTTTTGACAGTTCTCAATGTTTGGATTTTAGGGGGAATGTTTAATTCAAATCATGATGTATATTGTTTAAGTATGTTTTGATAAATATTTAGTGAATAAAATTTAAACTTTAGTTAAAAAATTTGTTTTGTTAAAAAAGGGGGCGTCAACTGCTTTTAGACTCTGCATTTGGCCTGCATCCAATCTCAGTTTGAGAACACTGATCTATGATATAACACACTAATAATCATTCTAGAGTACTAATATTTCTTCATTACCCTAATAATTCCTCAATGACATGTTTGAATTATAGTACTTGCTGGTAAATACACAGTTCAATGTGCTCAAGAGACATATTTGCATTTATGTGTATTGATAAATACAGGGTTGCCACTCAAACAGGACAGTGAAATTCCCTGACTTTTCCAGGTTTTCCAAGCGTGTTTTAAGAAAATTCCAGTCTATCCGCGTAATGCACTTTGGCTGTGCTAAGAGGTAAATTAATTATGGTATCACTTGAAAACACAAAATTTGCCAATTACATATGACTTATATACACAGTCCAGTCACATTAATGTGACCATCTGTCAAAAGCCAGAATAACCACCTTTCGCAGAGCGGACTGCTGCGAGACGTGCAGGAAGAGAGTCACATAGGTCCCTGAAGGTGTTCTCTGGGATGTTGAGCCATGCCGACTCTAATGCCGTGGCCAGCTGCGCTAGATTACGCGGTTGAGGATCCATGGCGCGAACAACTCGATCGAGATGGTCCCACAGATGCTCGATTGGGTTTAAGTCAGGTGAGTTTGCTGGCCAGGGGAGGACGGTAAACTCATCCTGGTGCTCTTCGAACCACGCACGTACACTGGCAGCTGTATGGCACCTCGCATTGTCCTGCTGGAAGATGCCATCATCCTGAGGAAAAACAATGCGCATGTAGGGGTGAACATGGTCCGCAAGGACAGATGCGTACTTGTATTGATCCATTGTGCCTTCCACAATGATCAGTGAACCTAGAGAATGCCAGGAAAACATTCCCCAGACCATAATGCTCCCGCCTCCAGCTTGGACCGTTCCGGCAATGGTTGCAGGGTGGTTCCTTTCAGAGGTTTCACGCCTTATACGCCAACGTCCATCTGTCCGATGGAGCATAAAACGCGATTCATCCGAAAACGCAACCTGTCGCCACTCAGTGGACGTCCAGCTGCTGTACTGGCGTGCAAATTCTAGCCTTCGCCGTCGATGAACAGCAGTCAGCATAGGTGCACGAACCAGGCGTCTGCTTCGGAGGCCCAGACGCAGCAATGTTCGCTGAATAGTACTTTGGGAGACACTTTTGGTAGCCCCTTGGTTCATTTTGGTGGTCAGTTGCTCAACGGTAGCCCGTCTATCTGCCCGAACGCATCTCCGCAACCGTCGTTCGCCTCTGTCATCTATGGCCCGTGGTGCACCACATTTGCCACGTCGCTGATTTTGGACAGTCCCATTTTGCCATGCACGGTACACTTTTACCACGGCGGCACGCGAACAGTTCACAAACTCAGCCGTTTCGGAAATGCTTCCACCCTTGGCCCGAAAGCCAATGATCATGCCCTTTTGGAAGTCGGATAAATCGCTTCGTTTCTGCATTACGCCAACGATTGAAATGTTTTCCGAAGCCCTCACACACTCTTTATATACGCTCAACTGCACTGTGCTGCCACCTGCCTTCTGTGATTGGTTATTTAACTCTGACATGGAAAGTACGTGGTGGTCACATTAATGTGACTGGACTGTGTATTATCCCCAAAGATTACTATTATAACTATAATAGGAGTTGTTTTCTCCACTGAAGAACTGAGATCAGAATCTTTTTTTCTTTTTTTTTAACTGACATTTTGCAGCTAAACGAAAGAAAGAAATCTATTTAATATTTTTTTAATAAATTCAGGTATTTTATATTTATTTAGCTGAATACATAAGCAAAATATATGTGCATTGAATTTTGTGATGTTATGTCATCATATTGCTAGAATTAGTTTCAGGATTATGCCAGAGAAAATTTCCTGAAATTTGAAAGCATTATTTACTAATAATAAATAAATTTAGAGGGGGAAGAAGCAACATTAAATTATATGAATAACATTAAAATAATTAAAAAACTGAAATACAATAATCAACGATATTTTGGAGAATATAGTTATATTAAATGGTTAGCCTAGATGACTCATTAATATTTTTTTGACAAATAAGGCATTTATTAAAAAGAGAAAAAAAAATGCTTAAAAGATTTTGCGGTAAAATCCTAGTATATACGTTACGGCCTTGGCACGATTTATAAAATTGCCGCTACACCAAAATGGCCCGTTTACTGCTCATCATAATGTCGCCAAACACCGTGTGTACCGTGCACAGAGGCTATTCTAACCTCCATATAGGATTAAACAGATTTTGTTTTATACAAGAATACGTATTTTCTTTAGTTCTACATGCACTGCACATACGCATGCGAGTCTCGATTCTCGAGGTTGCTGGGAACAAAAGTAGCTGGAAAATTGCTTTGCCTTTCTAACAGACAATCTGCTCGGAGCTCCAAAAATTGGCTCTATGCCAGACACATGAGTGATGCTAACGCATGCCAAAAAAGCGATCGCTTCCAATGTTGGTGCAAAACTCACTTTTTTTGGGCGATCGCTGTATGAAATTCCCTGACTTTTCCAGATTTAGACAAAAATATTTAAATTCTCGGACTTTTCCCTGACTTTTTTCAGGTTTCCCAGGTATCATGGCAACCCTGCAAATAAGTAGAAGGATATCATTCTTCATTTCGTTATCCAGTTTCAAAATCCATTCATTAAAAATTATTCGCATTATCCACATGTTTGAATTATATTTATAGTCCTCTGGCATACTCTTTGCTCCTTTAATGCAGAGACTTTTTAAATTCTTTGATTACAAAACGCTTTTTTTTTCTATCATGCATATCAATACAACAATAAATGGTCACATGCGCTTTAATAAATTTACATTCTTTAAAACAAACATCTGTATCGATGCACTGTATTATAAGAACACTACTTTGCAAACCATTTTGGTCATTCAATTGACAACTATCACCATGAAGGCATTTGTAAGCAATGAATCTTTCTTGTTCCATCAGGTAAACCATCTGTTGCTACAAAATGGTCTTTCCTTTTTTTAAAATTTAATTTTTCAGATCTCTGCTGAATCAATGAGCTGTTGATTGCCACATTTTCTTGAACATTTTAATTTTTTAAAAAGTTTTTGGACACATACAATCTCCCTGTGCACCACAGATGTATAACACAAGGCTTACAAAGGTAAGATAACTAAAACATTAAACATTACATGCATAAATCAAACGAACAAAAACAGAGAACAGTCTGGACTTCATGAAAACAGATAAGTTCACTGGCTAAGGCATGCCGAACATTTTTCAAATTGCTCTGCGAGCATAATCTAGGGCCATCAAAGGTGGGGCATAAAAAGACTAAATGTTCCACATCTTGACGTAATTTTTTTGAACATTCACTTAGATTGAAACAAAACAGGTAACTCACAAATTTACTGTGACCAGATAAAAACTCAGATACTTTAAAATTAATAGAGAGGAAAAACTCGCAACTTTTTGGTGCCCTCAGCATTATAAGATGAAATATATTCCTCATTCCACTCAGCTAAAAGCTTCTTATAATGAAAGGACTTACATAATAGCTCTTTGGAATGTTAATATTGATATCTATGGGTAAATTTAAGGCATCTTTAGCTAAGAAATTTGCTCTTCATTTCCATAGAATCCATAATGAGCATGCACATAAGCAAGCGATGAGAGGAAAGAGAATCAGAATAAATAAGGTACTTTGAGGATCATGTCCTGTAATCCTTGATCCATTTGATGGCAAGAAAAATACACAACAGTTCTGATTGAAAACTGTGCATTCATTCCGCATACGATGTTTAAAATAACAAACCTCAGATTGGTCTTCAAAAAGAATAAATGCAACACCAATCTTGTTGTTAATTTTGCTGCTATCTGAAGAAAACCATGTGAAAACTCATTTTAGTAGTCTCTTTATAATCGCAGAAATTTATGGACTCTAAAGTAGCTCGATGAGGAAGATTGGGCAAGGGGACATTTATATTTATGCAGTCTTCCAAAGTATCAGTTGTCAGTGCCTAAAAAATATTATTCTTATATCTGATTTCGAAATCGATATGTGGAACTCCTGCAAGAACAAAAGGAGCCACATAACTTTAGGTTCTATAACTGATTCTAACAATATGAAGAATTCTATGCTGAATTTTTTCACAGATTTCTTTTGTTACCCTTCTTCACAAGGTGTCCCCAAGCCCGACAGCCATATGAAATGAAAGGTACGATACCTGCTTATACATCAGTTTCTTGACATCATAGCTTACTTCAAAAGTCTTTTTGAGAATTCAGTGAAAACCACTGAGAATTTTTTCACATTTGGTAGAAAGGAATTTGATGTGCTTTTCTCATATTAATTTTGGGTCAAGTATGACACTAAGATACTTAACAATTTCTACAAATTCCAACGAAGAATCATCGAGTATCAAAGGAGCAATATTTTGTTCAACAAAATTAATGGAAACAATCACAGCCTTACTTTTTGAAGAACTGAAAGTGAGTTTATGGGAAATTGTACAATTGGAGACAAAATCCAGCATGTCTTGTAGTCTTGAAAGAATATTATTCAGTCTTTCCTTGGAAAATTAAAAGTAAGACATCTGCAAATGCAATTTTTATACAACTGTCCAGATGACTTTATAGTGACCTTATGCTCTGCAGCCTTATATTTTACTGCTGCCATACATTCAAGGTTAGTATATCTCAGAGGAATCTCAGGAAGATTCTCTTTCTGACCATAAAATGATTATTTTTTAACTTGCTTTACGTCTTCTGATTATATCTTCTAATCTAAGTACTTAAATCATAATTAAAAAAGAGAGAACTGGTTTTTATTTCCAAAACTTTGAAAGAAAGGAACTCGAATATCTTTCTTGATAGTTTTCATGAAACTTGAATATCCCTCTTGACAGTTCCATTGATTGTATTGCATTAGAAAATGTCGTAAACAGACTTTCTACCATTATTACTCCAAAGGGATGTAGTCCCGAAGGACTGTTTTGCGTTGTTTCACAAAAATGTCCGATTCACTTTTCAAAATAAAGATATGCCATGACGGAAGTTGACCGAAGAAGAAAAACTTCTATCTCGTGAAAAACGATTGGAAAAGGTCAGAGTAACCAATAAACGGAAACGTGAGGATCCGGAATATCGTTCTAAGGAAACCGCTTCTAGGAAAGAATATAGAAAACGTAAGATACTTCAGTCAGAAAACAAAGAATACAAAATTATATTCAGAGAAGATGAAACGATGATACGGCATGAGAGACGATTGCTAAAGCTTAGCAAAACAATTAAACGAAAATGGGAGAATGAAGAGTATCGAGCTAAAAAGGCTGTATCTATGAGAGAATATAGAAAACGTAAGTCGTGTCAGCATTATGAGAACGACATGAAACGTTTCAAAAGAGATTTCGATTTGAATTCTACGGTCTTAACTCCTCAATTCGAGAAATTATCTGAAAAACTTTTTAAAGCCATATCCGAAGGACCTACTTATGCCTGCTATTGTTGTGATCGTTTGTGGTTTAAAGAATCTATAAGATCTCTAACTAAAACCTTCCTTCTTTCCAAAGGAGCCGAAGATTTTATAAAATCGGTTTTCTATATCGATAAAGGCGATACGGGTGAATTTTGTGCGACCTGCTATCAAACAATTTTATCCCTTAACATTCCTAAACTGGCTGTATGTAATGGCTTTAAGTTTCCTGAAATTCCTGACTGCTTAAAAGATCTGACGCCTTTAGAAGAATGATTAGTTTCATGTCAATTACCTTTCATGCAAATTAACAAGCTCGGTAGAGACCGACAGACTCGGATAGAAGAGCAGCTCGACCCAATCATCTTATTTATGCTTACTGTAAATATCTGCGGATTAAATTAAGAAATGCACTTTGTACAGCCATTCATAAAAAGAAGTTATTAGAAGGATCACTGAGGCTGAAAATATATTGAATCAGGACTTTGTCGAGCGATTGATTGATCATAATGATGCTTACAAATTTATGAAGGACATTAAGAATGCTCCGTCTCATTGGGAGAAGGAGAAAATGAGACTCTTTGCCGCCATCAGGTAATTTGGATTACCTACTTTATTCATAACGGTTTCAGCTGCTGAAACCCATTGGTACGAATTAATGAAATTTCTGTCACTCAATATCGATCATCACGATTTGACTCAGGAAGAATTTCAAAACATGGGCTATTTGGAAAAATGACGACTCATTCTAAATGATCCTGTGACTTGCTCTTAATTTTTCGACCATAAATATCGTGAATTGAAGAAAACCTGGAACTCTGTGCATGGTCCATTCGGTAAATACAAAATCTCCCATTCTTACTACTGGATTGAATTTCAGCATAGAGGTAGTCCACATGCTCATATGCTTCTTTGGTTAGAAAACGCTCCTGAATATTCACCAGATACTTTAGAAGAGCGTATTACATTTATAGATGAAATGATGACGTGCAGTATAGAAAACCTTTCATCGATTATCAGACTCACAAGCATTCTTTCCCATGTAAAAAAGTTAGAAAAGATATGTCGATTTAACATACCCTTCTTTCCCATGGACAAAACAAGAATTCTAGATCCATTCAACGAAGAGGACAACAAAACACGTTGTAAAGAGAAAGAAAAATTCAGAGAATTGAAAGATCACTTATCCAATATTGACTACAAAAACAACGATATGTCTTTTGATGACTTTTTACAATTGATCAATTTATTATTCGACCAATATATGAACATCATTCGGTCTGGGATTAATCGGGCTACTGTATGTCTGAAACGCGATGTAAAAGAAATTATGATAAATAATTATAGTCCAAAGATTATCAATTTAATGCAGTCCAACATGGATATTCAATTCATTTTGAACGGATATGCTTGTGTGTCCTACATGGTGGATTACATCAACAAATCTCAAAGAGGCATGTCTAAACTGTTAAGACAATGCATCGAAGAACTCCGAAAAGGCAATAATACTCTGCAAGAAAGTTTGAAACAGGTGGCAAATAAATTCATAAATGCATCGGAAGTCAGTGCTCAAGAAGCTGCTTGGAGCCTGTTAGAGTTACCCATGAGTAAACTTTCAGAAGACGATATATTCGTTCCTACGTTTCCTCCCGGAGAAAGAGCTAGAATTTTGAAAAGTAATGAAGTGTTAAAAGACTTACCGAAAGATAGCCAAGAAGTATTTGAAATGTCTATTTTAGATAAATATGTGAAACGACCAATTATTTTGGAAAATTTATGTCTGGCGGACTTTGCTACGAAATTCAGTTTCGTAAAGACGGGTGAGGAAGATATGTTACTGTTGGATCATTCTTTATATGCTTACGAAAGAAAGAGTAGAAAAATTCTGAGAGCGGTCGGTTACAAACAATCAGTTGACGAACTGAATTACTACCGGGAACAAATCATGCTGTTTACATACTGGAGAGATGAATGTAAGAAAATTTTGAATCAGGATTTCAAAACGGTTTACGACACGAAACTCTCTATGATCCAGGAGAACAGACAAATATTTACGCGTATTGACCATGAAACTATTTGAAACTATTTCGATTGAAAACGAACATGAGGTTGCTCTCAACAAGATTAGTAAGGAATTGCAGGATCCAGAAGCGGATTTCGAATTTGAAGAAGACGATTTTAAAGCAGATATCGGTCTGGACATGGAAGAGTATGTTGGTAAA
>KK114506.1:350528-373395 GCA_000611955.2 Stegodyphus mimosarum | reverse complement strand
GGGGAGGTAATTGTAATTTTATTACCAAGGTACTCCGTAAACGCCTTGGTCTTTGGTCCCTGTCCTTTGCTCTCTGTTGTCCTCTCTGTAGACGGGGATATTCAAATGAGAAACAGAACGATAGCATAGAGGCGCCTTTTTTTCACACCGACGCCTCTTGGGAAGTAAATGGAGAAGCACTGTAAATTGTAACTATTTCCTAACGCCCAATGCAAATTAACCCTGTACCATCCTGAACCAATGAAATAACTCAGATTAATGTACATCAAGAATATACAGCAGACCGTCAACGTGGACTATGCCTCTAAGAAATGAAGTAAGGCATTTTGATTTTTTGCAGACAGTCGGCAACTTAGGTTTTAAAAATGGATTTATTATTTTTATATTTTTTTAAAGTTTTTTAAGTTTGGAGAGTGTTTTGTTCTCTCATTTTCTTTTAATATGCCTGCTTTCAGTATTCTTCACCATATTTAGCGAGACGCAACCATTTAGTTACCAATCGCATCCGCGAGCCCTAAGACGCGACCGTAAGATTGTTGAGTGTAATTATGTCAGTTTTTAGTTTTTTTATGAAGTATATTATTTAGAGTAAAAAATTCATGAGAGCGTCTAGAAAAAAACTCTCAGGAGCAGAATATAGGAAAAGAGCAAAAGATAGGACCGAACAGAGAAAACTAATTGCAGCTAAAATGAAAAAATGGCTTCACGGAAAAGACGAACCGTCAAACACTGCCTCAACTTGCAATGATACCGAGATTCTAAAGGATATTGATTTTTCTTGCAATTTGCATAACCAAGATGAAGAATCTTCATCTATCATCTTTAAACAGACTACATTTCAGCAACTGAGAGAACAACCTTCTTCAACGACCTCAAACGAACATCTAGAGGGCATGAAATTAGGATATAAAGATACTTCTCATTTAGATGCGGATGGGCAGCAGAAAGAAGACTTAAAAACTTTTAATTTGTCGGACCCAGGCAGTTGGCCAATCACAGAAAAAATGAATGATCAGCAACGATCTTTCTTAAGCAATCAAGCTGTATTGTTAGCCGAAAAGCATCCAGAAAATATAGACCTTAGGTCCACTGAACGCGATGGCAGACATTTGACATCTTCATTGTGGTACAGAACATTAGCAAATAGTGAAAAGATTAAAAGATCTTGGCTTATATATTCTAAACTTAAAAATGCAATTTTTTGTTCACCCTGTAAGATTTACCAGAAAGATGCCACTGCCGCTACATCAACATTGTGTACTACAGGATTCGTTAATTGGAAAAAAGCTTCAGAAAGGTTAACTGAGCACGAAGCATCTGAAATTCACAGAGAGTGCATGATTAAGTGGAAAATTCGACTACAACAAATGAAATCGTGTCAAGGTATCGATCATGACATTGAAAAACTAATTCACACAGAGAAAGAAAAATGGAGAGAGATCCTGCACATAATTATGGATGCTGTATTGTACCTTTCAACAAACTGTCTTTCTTTCCGTGGCTCTGATGAAACCCCTAGCAGTCTGCTCACAAAGTGTCCTCGGCCTAGTCAAGGCAATTTTTTGAATTTAATGACTCTGCTAGCGAAACATAACTCAACTCTTAAGTACCAGTTAGAACACCTAAAAAAGGGACAAATATCATATTTATCAAAAACAATTCAAAATGAAATTATTGATATAATGGCGAAAACAGTTCGCAATAGCATTTTAAACGATATCAAAGAAGCCAAATATTATACAATAATGTTCGATTGCACTCCAGATGTGTCGCATACGGAACAAATGAGCCAGGTGGTTCGATACGTAAAAATATGTGGTGATGTGTGTGAAATAAAAGAAAGCTTTATTGATTTCATAGAAGTTGGTGGAAAGACAGGAGAATGTATTTCTCAACGGATTGTGGAAAAACTGTCACTTGATGGTTTGGATATTGGACAATGTCGTGGTCAATCTTACGATAACGGATCTAATATGGCCGGTACTTATAAAGGAGTACAAGCCAGGATTACAGAAATGAATAAGCTGGCCGAATTTGTGCCATGTTTGGCTCATTCTTTGAATCTTGTCGGTGTGCATTCTGCCTCATCGTGCCCCGAAGCAGTTAACCTTTTTGGAATTATCCAGAAGATATTTAGCTTTTTTGTCGTATCCACAATTCGATGGGATATTATGAAAAAATGCACAAAAACCAACTTAAAAGGAAGCAGCCAGACGAGATGGTCGGCAAAATATGTAGCTGTGAAAGCCCTTCTAACGAATTTACCAGAATTAGTAAAATCCTTGAAAGAAATTAAAGATCTTTCTCTTAGTGCGGAATCAAAGTACGAAGCAGGACATCTACTGCATGTTGTAAAAAATTTTGAATTTATTATCAACCTGACAATTTGGGCTAATATTCTTCGAGAAATCAATCGAATAAATGTTGAAATTCAAAAGGAAGATATTATTCTTGCGCGTTCCGTCGCATTAATGGAAGGTCTGACCAAAACTTTGCAAAAAATGAGAGAAATTCCTATGGAATATTGGATAGAAGAGTTTAAATCAGTAGCCGAAAAAATTGAAGTTGAACCTATTCTGACTAATAAACGAATTCTAAAGCGCAAAAGACAATTTGATGAATTGTGCGAGGACGAATCACGGACACTTCATCCTGTTCAGCTATTTTCTAATGCAATAAAAATTGTATTTGATCGAATCGTAGCAGAAATTAAAACGAGGGTAAACAGCGCTACTACACTAAATTCAAATTTCGCATTTCTCAATGGTCGTGAAATATTGAATATGTCAATTGAAGAACTGCAAAAGAATGGAGCAGATCTTGCACGAAAGTATGAGCGAGATCTAAACGCATTTGAGTTCTGCCAGGAACTTGCCGTTTTTAAAGAACAAGCTCCAATGTTATTCGGCGACATAAAAAAGGCCAGCGCTTTCAATCTCTTGCAACAGATCTACACCTATGATTTGCAGGATGCTTTTAACAATATTTGCATTGCGCTGCGGATTTACTCTACACTTCCAACTACATCCGCAAGCTGTGAGCGAAGTTTTAGCAAATTAAAACTTATTAAAAACTATCTGCGATCATCGATGAGCCAGGAGCGTTTATCAAGTCTCGCAATTCTGGCAATCGAAAATCAAACAGCACATCAAATTAATTATGACGATGCCATAGACTTATTTGCAGAACAAAAGGCTCGCAGAGTAAAATTTTAATCCCCTAATATTTTAAGAGCGTTGTAACTAAATATTATTTTTACTTACGACTGGATATTTGATTGAACATTAGGACTTATTTATGTTATTGATAAAAAGGAATTTCATTATTCATTGCATTAGTGATTTGTAACAAGTATATCTTCGTTTAAGCTATTATTAGTAATGTGCCATTTCTATTTTTCGTACTATGCTGAACTGCTTTAGTATTTAGTATGAATAATTTTCCATTAATTTGGCTAGTTAGTATTGCAAATATTACAAAACTGCATATTTCAGACAAAATGTAAATTTGATTATTACAGTGCAAAAATAGTCTTTTCTGTAAATATGTAAGTATTTATTACGTTATCCGGCTGTGTGAGGACGATAGTAGAGTTCTTGAGTGGCCGACATAATGGCTTTATAGTGAAATGAAATTTTAAAGTGGCAGATTAAAATTGCTGTTAATTTAGAGAAATTGGTGTGTTAAGTATTGAATCCATTTCACTCGTGATTTATAACTTTTATATATTTGTTTAAGATATCAATTAGTAATGTGTAATTTCTATTTTTTGTACTATTCTGAACTGCTTTACTATTTAGTACTGAATCATTTTCTATTAATTTAGCTAGTTATCGTTGCAAATATTACAAAATTGCGCATTTCATTGAAAATGTAAATTTGATGATTGCAGTGCAAAAATAATCTTCTATGTGAATATGTAAGTATTTATTACGTTATCCGGCTGTGTGAGGACGATAGTAGAGTTCTTGAGTAGCCTACATAAAGGCGTTATAGTGAAATGAAATTTTAAAGTGCCAGGTTAAAATTGCTGTTAATTTAGAGAAACTGGTGGGTTAATTATTGAATCCATCTCATTCGTGATTTATAACTTGTATATATTTGTTTAAGATAGTTATTGGTAATATGTGATTTCTATATTTTTTACTATGCGGAACTGCTTTAGTATTTAGTATTGAATCGTTTTCCATTAGTTTGGCTAATTATTGTTTCAAATATTGCAAAACTGCGTATTTCAGAGAAAATGTAAATTTGATTATTACAGTGCAAAAATAGTCTTTTGTGTGAATATGCTAGTATTTATTATGTTATCGGGCTGTGTAGACGTCTTGAGTGGGCTACATAAAGGCGTTATTGTGAAATGAATTTTTAACGTACTAGGTTAAAGTTACTGTTAGTATAGAGAAATCGGTATAAAATTATTCAATCCATTGCATTAGTGATTTGTAATTTGTTTATATTTATTTAAATAAAATTTTTGATAATTTAGTAATGTGTGATTCCCATTTTTGTACTGTGCTGAACTATTTTAGTGTTTAGTATTGAATCGTTTTCTATTAGTATCATTTATTAGTATGAGTAGTTATTGTTGCAAAATATTGAAAAAAAAATGCCTATTTGAGGAAAACGTAAATTCGATTATTTCAGTGTATTGATTATTTAGGAGTGTTCGCACGGGTTTTTAATTATGTAACTTTTGGTATGTGTGTCGGGTTGCTTGCGGCTGAGCGATAAAGTCTGAATACTGACATTTCGGTCGGTGGTTAGAATAGAATCCCGGCGAATTAGCTGGTTGCATGGGCGTTTCCGTCGTTTCGCTCATGCATAATTTGCATACGAGCCGAATACTCCTTAGAAAGTATTCAGTGAAGGCATCTTTCTTCTTAGGCAGATAGCCCTCTTATGCTTTGCCGTAAGTAAAGAAACTAAACCATTTGTTATGTACATTTCTTTTATAATAAAAACTGCATATAAAGAATTTCTTACTATAAAATAGATTTTATATTTTATCTCAAACCGTACTTATTTCTATGTTTATTAAAAAATTTAAAATTTGTTGCAGAAACTTAAATGCTAATTCCGGCGCTGACCATATTAACATACAATCTTCCTTAATTGTGCATTTAAAAATGAAACTGATATTATTACCATATTTATAATCATAAGTATTTGGCATATGTACCTTAAAATTATTACTTAATCTTTCTTTTCCTACATCAAAATTTTACAAATGCATATCCACATTTTAGAATAGATTATGAATGTTAAACAGCTTGTTCATTTACTATATCCATTTCTTTGTATTATGTGAAGGGATGATTTGTAACTTTTATTCTGTTTTTCATAAATTCATATAATGCAACTTTCATATAATTCACTTATAGAAATAATTTCTTCAGCAGACTTTCATTATGTGACATAGTAACAAAGAATCGTACACACATATTCTGCCAGATTCATATATAGAAGTAATATTTTTATTGGTCCCTCTGATTATCCACGTCCCTGCTTGAAAATTGAAAATCATTGCCGACTTCGGAGAACATTTGTGAATCTATTACTGACATCGAAGAAAAGTGTTTATTTAACTATCTTTGTACATAACAATCTGTTTTATATGTATATATATAAAGAAAAAAGATCAGCGAATTGCATAAACTCAGCATTGTGCGCAACCTCAAGCACCAAAATGATGAAATGAGAATGAAAAAAAGAACCACAGGATGCCTTTAAGCCATTATTTTGTATGCGTGCAAAAAGCGAAGTCTACGGCAGCCAAAGGCCTAGGAACGGCCCTGTACCTAAGTAGTCAGATATATACTTTTTGGTGACATAATGAGTGACCAAATAAATTATTTTTGCCAACATGGCATGTTGTCTCATGAATATTCTTTCATGGGTTTTGGTGGGTAATCAGATAGTAACATTTTATTCATTAGTATATCAAGCTGTTGAGCCATGAGCATCAATATAAATGCTGAGTTTTAGGAGTTTCGCAACCCCCCCGGTTCCCCTTCCCCCCAAGGTATGTCATAATCATACTTTGGTTAATCTTTTCCTCCCTAAGAATCAAGATCTTGTCTGATTTCAGTTTGAAGACTGTTATGAATCCAGAGTTAATTATATGTTAAAATCTAAAAGAATCTGAAGGATCAGCAACTGACAGCAAGAATAAATTTTACAAAAAAACCCAGAGAAAAGTTACTGAACTGTCTTGTGATTTCTTTAAAAAAATATATTCTTGCATCAAAATAATTATAATATAAAAATGGAAATAATAAACAGCTAAAATGAAGAGTTAAAAGCAGTTTTTAGTGCTTGTTGTCTAGAAGCATGGAAGAAGTTATATGCCCATAGCCGGATGGAGAAAAAGTTAGAAACATTAAATTTCTTAATAAAGCATGAAATAAATGTAAATGATTGTTAAGGATTTCAATTTCATTTGACAAGAAAACTGCAGAATGAAATTCCTAGCAGTATAAAGAAATCTAAAGCCGTTACGAAGACAATAACTGCACTGAATAGCATACTGAACAGAATAAGCTTTCAGCTCAAAGAACAACAGTATTTCCACAAGATCTTCGAATGTATAACATATTTCAGATTTAATGACTGTTCCTTAAATGGGAAATGTTTATGAGATTTTAATCCTGAACCCAATGTAAAGTGTTTAATTAGAACCTGATATTTTGTTTTTTAAAGAATGGGAGCCTTTTGTTAAAATTTCCATATTTGATCTCTGATTAATACTTTTCGTTAGAATGCCGAAGTTGTTCAAATCAGAAATAAAATTATGCTTTTTGCAAGTGCTTTCCTGATATGTAATAAATTAGTCATAGGTACAGTTTTAATTAAAGCCAGGTACATTCAGCATTTTGACAGAAAATGATCAAGGTATACTGACTGAGTATGCCTTGATCAAGGTAAGCATCAAAAACAAAAATCATGTAATATTTTATGTGTAAACAAGAAAGCTATCTTTAAAATGTGGTGCTGGAGTCTCTCTAGTTGAAGATCTGTACTTTGAAATCTGCTTTGCATCAGTTTGAAATTGACGCTAATAATGCTTTAAAATATTTTCTTTATTGTAAAATGAATGAAAAATATTTCTTATGAAAAATCTGATAATTATGTAGTATATAAGCTATGGCTTTTAGTTAATAATTTATTTCTTAGATTATGCCACTGAAGTGATGTTTAAAAATTAGGATATGCAATAAAATTGCAAGAAAAAAAAATTAAAACAGTCATCTAAAAAATGAACAGCTAAGAGTGATAGATTGCATTGTACTTAAAAAAATTCATGCATAAATTTTAGGTATTCTTATTAATTATGCTTTTATATACAACCACTTCATTCAAAATTTTTTAGTATTGTTACGAAAAATTCGGCGGTTGCGCCTGTATGTAAACTTTCCGGCATAGCACTAGGGTTGCCATAAATAGTGTATGGTAGGGTTGCCAGATTGGCGACTTTATCGCCCATTTGGCGACCAAATTGGCGATATCCCATGGTCCAATCGGGAAGCTTCTAGAATAACTTCCTGTCGAGATATTTCTCGAAACGTGTGGAACTTTAAGAAAAGCTATTTAAACCCTTGCGTTTCTGAGAGCAGTTAGTGAGTTGCCGAGTAAGTTGCGAGTAAATTGTGAAGTGCTGCGAGCGGTGTGATTAGTTGTGAGAATAGCTGCTACGCGAGAGTTCTGTGAACGGAAAGCGATCGAGATAGTGCTTTGCCGTGAAGCTATCTTTACAGTATAGCTTGACAGTGTATTGGTGATTGTTCCACGGTGTTTATTAGAAGTTTAGTGTTGCCGTGAAGCTACCTGTACAGTTACAACCTGAAGCTGTGTTGCTGATTGTTTCAGCGTATTTATTGTAGATTTTCGACGATTTTAAAGGTAATTTTGGAACTGTGCTGTAAATAGTGATTCTTGTAAATAAATTGGGCTTTTTACTGTTCTGCATCGTGTTTTCATCGGATACTCTCAAATCCACGAACCCGTAAAACGCAACAGTATGTTTATTATAGTGATCAAACAAGTAAAAGAAACTTTCCATTCTAAGCTTATTAAAATAATTCGCAATAGTAAAAAAGTAATATTCACAAAAAGTAAAACTATAAATAATTTAGTATATGCAGATATTTAAAGTTTAATAAAGGGGTTAATCATGAAACTAAAATAATAAAAACTGTATACATTATTTTTTATAAATATTTGTATATAATTCTATTACTTGTGTGAAATAAATAATTGTGTGAAATGAGTAGCTAAAATATTTAGAACTATAGAGATGATTAAGAAAACGATAAATTATTTTCTGATCCTTAAAGAAAAATGTTGATTGCAATTACATAAGCAACTGAACTCTCAATGAATCTTGAATCCTTTTCCTAAACCGGGTGGTTAAAACCATCGAAACAGGTAATTTTGGCCGGTTTCGAATTCCGGCAACGGCCTGTTTGATGGCATTTTAAAAGTTTTCCGTACATGTAACGTAAATTAGAGCCAGTTTCTCTTAGAAAATCCTCCACGAATTCGTTCTTTTAAGCAGATAACCCTTGTTTGCTTTGTTGTCTTTAGTAAGTCCAAATCGCTTTGATAGATCTCCCCATACTTGTGACAGAAATATTTGCAAGTGCTTCTCTTTTAAAAAGTAATAATAATACTCTCCTCACCCGTGTCTGAGTGTGTGTATACGATATACAAACGAATGAAAAAAGTCTTTCCCAAAGGTTAAAAGGTTCAAGTATGATCCTTTTATTGACTTTCTTGGCACCGTTACCAATGATATTTTCATTTTCTTGTTATTTCTTGCGAGACTATTAAAGTACTTTCTCATTGTCTGTTTTTTGCCCTTCTCGCGTTTTGTTTCCGTCATAGTTCTAGTTCAAGGTCTGACCCCTCCCCACAATAGGGGGGGAATTCTTTTAGCGCGGCTAAGGTAAACATCATCATTTGCCTTTCCACCTTTATTGCCTGAGTAGCTAGCTGACTACATGACGTTCTATCACTGTTGGAGCTTAATTCTAAATTCACTTTGAGTTTTGAGTAAATTTGCAATTCCCGCCAGAGCATTAAATAAGATGGTCTGTTTTATTTTACTTTATTTAATTATTTGTCATTAAGTTTACTTAATATTTTTATGTAACTTTTTATATTTAATTTAATTTTTATTATTTATTAAATACTATTCTATTTATTAGTCCAAAGGGGCAATTTGCTCAGAAGGACTATTAATTTCGTTTTGGCATTTTGCGTTGATTCTCTACAAGGGTTGTTTCATTTTTCAAATTGTTGCCACCAAATATTATCGCCCTGTATTATATTTAAAGAAATTAAATAATGAAGAATCTTCGTAAATATATGTTTGTTTCTCGCATTGTGATAAAACAACGATACCTAGAGCTATCCAATTTTGAATAACGTTATCCTCCTGCGAATATGGGCATCTGGAAGCCCTAATTTGGAATTTGTTTTATTATCGATTTCATATTTTGTAAAACTTTAACGAATTTTTGATTAACAAACTCAAGGATTTAATAAAGGTAGCACACAGAATGTTAAAAAAAAGCCCCTTTGGACGTGATTTAAAATCTGAAATCTTTCAGTTTTTGTTTTTGTTCATCTTTCCTAACGATCATCTATAGGGCTGTGTCAGTTCGAATTTTAGAAATTGCTTCCTTAATATACTTGTGTGTATTTTACAATTCGTTAATGGAAATTCAGAATACTTCGGCGTATCTGAAATGATGCCAATTTCTTCCCATAGTATAAATTTTCGGCTAATTTTTCTAATGCAAAGGAACTATCACTTATGCTTGTCATTACAGGCAAAGTCACGGTGAAGCATTATCAGATCTCAGGATTAATTTCTTTAACTTCGATGCAGATATGCTCTACATTAATAAGAGGTTAAGTTATACGAATACGGAAAAGCACGCAAGGCTATCTGGTTAAGAAGCAAGATAGCCTTCGTGGAACACTTTGTAAGGGAAACAGACTGATGTTCACGTAACATATGAGGAAACCACACAACCGCTGCTCGCGTCGGTGAGATACAATAAATATTACGAGAATTTTCAATTGATGGGTATAAGAGGGCTTTATACAGCGACTTGCAGAGTCACAATGTCCCCCAAGCACCAGTTCCTAAAACTACATTAATCTTGTCTTCGCTGCTGTTAGGGAATACATAGCCATGTATTACGAGAGCTCGAATATTTCGACTTGGAATTGGTGCCTGAACGGACAACACACAGCGGCGTCCGAGAGGCATTACCGAACAGCCATGTAAATGCATAGCCATATAATGTACTTAATACGAAACTGCAGTTGTTGCACACTAGCAAGTATGTTGGCAAAACATCTGCAGTCTCACGAATTGTCAGCACAGCGACCTCTCGTAAGACTTTCCTTGATGCTATTATACAGAAATCAGCACCTACAGTAGTGCATCAGTGCACATATGGATGCAACAATATCATGACGTCGTCTTTTCTAACGGATTCCGCTCTTGCTTATAGCATCCTGTTGGCCATATCCGTGTGCCAAGGCACTGAGGGAAACAAGCATTAAAAGCTAATGCCATTGGCTACACGGCCCGTTTACTTCTAATCTACCTATTTGTACTTTAAACAGCCACCGTTAGATTATTCAGATTTTATGCCCTTGGTTATGCCATATCTTCAAGACCTTTATGGCACCATCCTTCAACGAGAAAATGTAGAAGCTCATATAGCTCATGCGATACTATTTTTCCTCAATGCAGAAGGCTTTTCAAGTCCTGCTTTGGTCGGCGTATTCTCTTAATCTGTCAATAACTGGAAACGTCTGGTCAATAGTTGCAGAAAGACTGGCAACCGATAGGACAGATGAACAAGTCAGCCAATAGGACAGATCAACCAATAAGACAGATGAACACGTCAGCCAGTAGGGCAGATGAACACGTCAGCCAATACAACAGATGAACACGTCAGCCAACAAGACAGATGAACTTTAGTATAGAACTGTAACTTCAAGGATTGCAATATCCGAAAATGCTGTTCAAAGTCTTCCAAATTGTCATCTAAAATGCTATCTTAAGTCTAGATTTATAACAGTTGCTATTGTTGCCAAAGAGGAATGCCTTGGGTAATGATTTCTTCATCTTCTGTGCCTCAGAATTATCTAAAATGTTAACAATTTCACCATTTCATTATAATATATTTATAAAATAAATATGATTGCGTCAACTGCTTTCATTCACGGTGTTGTAATTTTAATAAGAATCAGTGCAAGTTTGAAAATGCGATTATTACCCCCAAAAATGCAAATACATGTAGAAAGCTCATACAGGTAAGATATTTTCTTCTGCCTTCGCTTGAATTCGTGGTAAAATTTTTTCCGCGTGCCCTCGTGGTATAATTGGAAGGTCCGGAGTTCAAGTGCAGATGACAGCATCGCTAATTATTTCGTTGTTCGTTCGGCTTCGAAAATTCCAGAGGATAATTCTAGAGGTCCGAACTAAAATATGCTGAGCGACAATTCATTACCATGTTATATTAGTGCATTTGAAGAGCACCAAATATAAACTAACTTTTAGTGGTTAGTACATTAAAACAACTTAGAATAGCCAAAATATCAATCAATTATTAAGCGTTTATTATTATAGCGTTGTTATTATTAAATTATACACCCGAACAACCCAATGATAACTGGTGTGTATCATGTGTAAGCAGACAAGGTAATAAAATAAAACATCATACGAAATTTATAAGTGAAACAAACTTTTATCTTTAATATTAATTTAAACTATTAGCAATAATGATTATGCTCTCAGCAGTCAAAAAAAAATTTGTACAGCATTACAAATGGTAATTAATTCATAATTAACTCATTGTACTTATAATCACATAATTTTGCATCTCTCAATATCTCCCTACTCTTTCAGCAATACATATATATATATGTATATATATATATATGATTGTAAATTTAAAGAACAGTCATAAGCTAAATGAATAAACATGAATTTACACCTTTCTAACTTGATTTTGAAATGAATTAATTACTTGAACTATATTTAATGATTCAACAAAAATCACTAAGAAAATTACTTAACTCTTGAAATCCAAACAGGTGGCAGCATGGCGAGGAAGCATCAAAAGTCTACGGGCAGAAGGCAGGAAATCCAAACAGGGGGCAGCAGCACAAACAGCATTAAGTTCGAGGAAACATCAAAGTCTATGTATGAGCAGAATTCAGGGGAAATTTTCGCACGGACAGGAAGGTGATACATAACTGGTCAACTGGAAAGACATAGAATTTCACTAAAGATGACTGATGGCTTCTTTCAGTAACGTGTCCTCAGCTCCACGAACGTGGGTGCAACAGAAGATGAACAAGGCGACATCTGAGTTGAATCCTCAGGCTACGAAAAGAGGAAATAAATGGCTATGCGAAGCTCATAGTAAATCAGCAAGTTGTAGAGGACCACAGTTGTACCATGACGGAGATGAACCATACTTCCATGGTGTAGAAGCTCATGATAACTGATGGTATAGTAATATAACAAAACTTCCTTCGGGAGTCTAGTAAAATTCGTCGAAGGGTTTACAGCCGGATCTCGAGGGAACCATATTATTGCCCCTCATTGCTACTTAGATTCAGCAGCACAGCCTTCATAGGAGGAAAAGAGAGCGCAAGAGTGCGAAAAATCGAGTGCACCGGCTTTTTGTTAGAAATATTTACCAACGGCGACAAAACTCACTCAAAGAGGTGACAATTTCTGACAAAAACGCCCCGAAGAAAACAGTATAAAAATTCTTACTTTTCAAAGCGTTAGTTCAAAACCTTTCTCCCGCATCGCCAGAAACTTCGCTAATCAAAAACATCTGTCAACAATAAACAACGAGTAAACCTAAAACTCTGCCGGAAGCCCAAAGTAACCTTCACCATAAATCACCACAAAGCAGCTTAAAAATGACAAGCTAGCAATTACACCAAATCCTACGAAAGCTACAAAATTTTGTTAATTAAATGAGCATATTTCACAAACTTATTAAGCTATTAACTTGAAAGTATTTTAAAATTAAAGTGCAAATTTTCCTGTTTCTTCTAGTATAAGTTATAAATATGTAAACTCAAATTAACTATTTTAAAATCCAGATTATAAGATGAAAATCACACCCATTTCCATTGTCTACTGCGCGTTCCGAAAACGAAAGTAACGAACTTACTATCTTAAGTACAAAACTCACATATTCAAAAAGTGAGTAACTGCATAAAATCTTACTTAATAATATATTTCTCAAAAAACAAATTGGAAAAACATAAAGATAGATAACTATTGTTTCTTCCCTGACACCAGGCATCTTTTTCCTGTAAAGAGCTTCCAGCTTGTTTTTCTTTTATCCGAATAATAAACATGTTTTCTCACCCCGTTCGTGTCCTTTCGTTCTTCACTTTTGTGTTGTCACTGGAAAGCGTTTACGACCATGCAGCGCTGTGTGATTTCTCATTGTCTAAGTGTACTCTATTTCTCCTGAAAGTTTGTCACTGCTGTACTGGTACACCCTGTATATAGTAGCTACGGGAAATCCTACAGCTGCAGTGAGGTTTGTTATAAAAGAATGCGACAGCCCTTCTATCAAATCGCCCAGTCCAAAATAAGAGAAGAAAACGCCCAATCCAAAATGATTCATAATGCTAACTCAAATAGACGTTGAATCGTTGCTGGTAGCGTATGGCTGTGCAGCACGTTCTTTTCTAAATGGGTAAAACCCATTCGTTCCTTCAGTCTCGGCTTCAGCATTTTTAACTTCCGCTCCATGTGAGTTAAACATATTAATAATTTAAACCAAAATATTCTTTTATTTTTAATTGTTGACTGTGAGAACAACTTAGTTTGGAGTTTTCAAAATATAGTGCCCTTGTCTGTATTGCCTACGCTTGTAGCTGGCCTTGCGTTTATTTTCTCCCGGGTATTCTGTTTAATAAGGTTTGGGGACAAATATTGTATTATCAAACATATCTCGTCCTTCTTAAAAAAAAAAAATAAAAATAAAGAAAACTTAACTACCTCTTACCTTATACCCTGAAGTAAATTTATAGTAAACCAATTAACTATAAATAGAATAAGAAGCGTTTTAATTTATTTAAAAAGCAACATTTTAAAAATATAGCATTTTTACCGGTATATCAAGTAATCTTAAACATATAGAAAAAATTCGAAGCAATGGATTATCTTTATACCAGACTTAAGCTAAATTATGCTTAATTAAGCAAAAAACTTGTCGGTTCCTCTGACCGAAAACCTGTTTTGATCTAAAATAATGAATAACATTATTTTGTTAAATTTTATATACGTTTCTGAAGAGGATTTCGTCAAAATGGAGAAATTATCTCACTTTTTACATATTTCTTTTGATTCACTAATGGCAGATTCGATCACTGAATAGTGGTACTTCGAAAGAATTTTAAACACTATCTATTGCGGTATTTATAAACAAATCATTATCCCCCCTTCTTCAATGAAAGAAAATAAAATAAATTATAAACTGTAGGGAGAACAGAGTGATACCAAATCATTTCTGAGAAAGTAAAAGAGAAAAGACAAGCGAAGTAGAGAATAGAAAATGAAGCACAGGAAAAAATTTCCTCCGTAGCGGACTTTTTTTAAGGATAATTAGATCTTATTTACCTTCCGCTTAGGGAAAATTACGAAAATAAAACATACACCCTTCAAAATTTATTGCCAGGTATTAAACCCAGAACAAAACAATCAACATTTAATGTATCAACTTCTATGCAATTCACAAGCTCAGTCACAAGAAGTAAAGTCACATCAATAACATCCATTACAGGTATGGAGAATCGGCGCATGCTCATTTTGAAACATTTAAAAATGCATTTTAAAAATCCACTCCGTGGTTATATCACTAAGAGCAAAGACATTAAATTTTATGTTGGATTTTTGCTGATTAGTCTAATTTATTCCAAAACTGCATCATCAAAAAAATTATTCAAATTTGAAAGGTGTTTGTACAAATTTTTTTGTAATTTTTATCGATAAGAATATCTCAACTTGTTGTATTTCTTACGTGATTTGTTGACATGAGAAGGTGGACCCATACATTCAAGGCATCTTTTCAAGCTTATGTACTTCCTTAGTGACATTTTACACATCCATTTCATATTTTCACAAATGCGACGGGATGTGATTTACTGAAAGATATCGACTCAGTCTGGCAGATAAAATGAATCCAAAAACAAGAACTAAAATTCTAGCAGAAGACCAAAGGCAGACTAGAAAAGAATGGTGGCAATTCTACTTTGTCGAGTAACAGCCATACTGATGTAGTATTTTAAATTTGTAGAGTCAAAAAATTTTATTTATTTACTATTGTATAACAAATATATTTTCTTCTGTTTGTTACGTGGGCTACCCTGATCGGTACAGTGGTTGGCGATGCTGGTTGCTGTATCAAGGTTTCGGCTGTATCGGGTTTAAATTCCGAAACCATTTGCAAAATAATTGCTAGATGATAGAATGCTAGATGATGATAGAATGTTAGATGATGCTAGATGATAGATGCTTTGCTGAATGATAAAAATAGGTTCTGGAATCCTTGAATTCCAGAATTTAGGCTGTATCGGGTTTGAATTCCACAAAAAGCATGCTTGTTTGTGTATAATGCCTGTGCGGCACGGTGGTGCTTAAAATACTGGTGAGCTGAAAGTTCTCTCAAGTGGTATGGTTCTGGGAAGAGAAGGGTGGAAGACTCTCTAATTCGTCCCGCGCAGTCTGCACCATAAAAATCGAGATGAAACTGTATTGTTGCCGGGGTATTACAATATCTGTGAGACCATTTGTTAAAATTCTGGCACCCTTAAGCTTCTTTCTATTCTGCCTTGTTCACATAAGTGGAAAAAAGTTTCAGCTGCAAGAAATCGCAATTGTTTCTGTGGACCCTTAAAAGCCAAGAAATGCCAGAATTTTACATTCGCTTTGGTCTGACAACGTACACGATGTGCAATGTGATATCCACTAATTTCCCTCTCGGTGGCATCCAGTGACTTTTTTTGTTTGCTTTCTATTTTGTTTCATAGTTCCAAATTTCCTTTCATTGCGTGAGTAGTTTATTTTGGAATCGGTAAAAAAAATTCTTGTTACACGATTATCACTATTTATAGCAGCCAGAACGGATACGCAAGACGGAAAACCAGCGCAGACCTTTATCAGTTTTATTCATATCAGAAATTCGACTTCGGACTTTTCCAGTATTTCATGTTTATGCTATCCACTTCTTTTCCTTTTTTACCTTAAGATGTTATCTGTTATTTCTTTTACTTTTCATTTCGACGATAAACAAAACAACAAGATTAGGATTCCTGCTATAAGTCTGAACGCCTTATCTACTGCTACTTGTCAATCAACAGAAACAGAAATACATTCTTTCTTGGAAGAAAAAGCTACCAATCGCGTATTAGATATTTTAAAATAAAAGTATTGTAATTAAGTGCGCTTTAGCTCCTCTAAAACCATTATCCAATAATTATAATTCACTACTATAAATCACAAAATGTTTTTATCTAGATAAGAAAAACATGTATTGATCCAAATATCGCCTTTACTCTCCACGCTGTCGGTAGTTTACTAAACACTTGATTATCTGAAATTATTTATAATTCATGTATGTTCAAAGTTAAAAACAGGTGAATAAATAAAATGCAACAATATTTACTCAATATATAAAATTCTGCGTTAGAAATATTTAGTAGGCTAGAATTTTGCATAACAAGTATTTGACAATTAGAACGCAAAGTAAAGGGTTACACAATGCCGAAAGAAGGTGCGTGGTTATTCATGCGCGAGAAACTATCAGATAACACGCATAGCATCCCTTAGCTCTTGCAAACGCCCTCTTACCTTAATTTGAAACTTAACTCTGTTAGCAACAGCCAGCTCTATCTATTTTCTAGTTGAAAATAGACAGAGCGAAGACTTAAGTTGCAAGAGATTTACAAATTCGTTCCAAAGGCACATAATGGTAGCTACTTGATGAGACTGCTGACGTATCAAGAAAAAACAGTTCAAATTTTACCCTATCTTTGCAATCATTTGCACTGATTTTGAAAGTAGGAGTTTAACGTATCCATTCTACACATGTCGCTTTTTTAGCCCAATACAGCGTTAGTCCGAATGGGCTATTAGTCTCGAAACGGCATTTTGCATCATCCTATAAATGGTGAATCATTTTTTAAATTTCTCTCACAAATACTACCGCCCTATCTTTAAATAATGAAGAATCTGCATGTATGTACCTATGTTCCACGTCTTTTGAAAAAACGACGGTACCTAGAGAAACTTTATTTTGATTAACTGTGTCCTTTTCCGGAACATGTGCACCAGGAAGCTCGAATTCCGAATTTCGAATTTTATCTTTTATGTTTTGTAAAACTTCAATGAATTTTTGTTTAACAAAGTTTATTGCATTATTAGCCTAAAGGGGCTTTGTCCCTGAAGGACTATTGTTTCCGTTTTGCGATTTTGCGTCGGAAACATTAAAAGTCTGAATCACTTTTCAAACTGTTGCCACCAAATATTGCAGCCCTGTATTATATTTAAAGAAATTAAATAATGAAGAATGTGCATAAATGTATGTATGTTTCTCGCATTATGATAAAACGACGGTACCTAGAACCATCGAATTTTGAATGACGTAATCCTGCTGAGAATATGGGCATCTGGAAGCCCAAATTTGAAATTTGGAATTTGTTTTATTATCTATTTCACATTTTGTAAAACTTTAACGAATTTTAATGAACAAACTCAAACTATTTAAAAGCGAGCAATGCCAACACTCTACGGTGGAAAAAAAAAACTTTTTATCTAAAGCCCGCGGAACTGTGTATCGGAAATTCTGAAGATATGTTGTTTTATTATCGAATTCATATTTTGTAAAACTTTAACGAATTTTTCATTAACAAACTCAAGGATTTCAAAGCGAGCAATGGCATCGTTGCACAGAAAAAATATTTTTATCTCCAGTGCTTGAGACTGTGTATAAGATATGCTCAGCTTAAAATTATTTTGCGATATTGTTCTTTAACTGAATTTTGTAGTTTAAGGGCGAAGAACATGATATTTAATAAATAAAGGTAACACACAAAATGTTAAAAAAAATCTTTAAAATCTGAAGCCCTTCGGTTTTTTTTTTTTTTTTTTTTTTTTGTCTAAAGGGGCTTTGTCCCTGAAGGACTATTGTTTTCGTTTTGCGATTTTGCGTTGAATTACTCTGAATGTCCGTTTCACTTTTCAAATTGTTGGCACGAAATATTTTCGCCCTGTATTATATTTAAAGAATTTAAATAATGAAGAATCTGCATAAATGTATGTATGTTTCTCGCATTGTGATAAAACAACAGTACCTACAGCCATCCAATTTTGAACGACGTTATCCTACTGCGAATATGGACATCTGGAAGCCCAAATTTGAAACTGGAGTTTGTTTTATTATCGATTTCATATTTTGTAAAACGTTAACGAATTTTTGAGTAACAGACTCAAGGATTTCAAAGTGGGCAATGGCAAAGTTGTACAGAAAAAACATTTTTATCTCCAGCGCGTGAGATTGTGTATCCAAAATTCTAAAGATATACTGAATTTAAAATTATTTTGCGATATTTCTCTTGAATTTAATTTTTTGATTTAAGGCGAAGAACATGATATTTAATAAATAAAAGTAACTCACAAAATGTTAAAAAACGCGCCTTTGGACTTAATTTAAAATCTGAAACCTTTCAGACTTTTTTTTTTTATATATTAAAATTACGCATTATTCCTTTTCTATTTACAGACGTTCTTACTAAAATAATTTCTTAAACATCAAATGCTTTTTAGCTTCTAAGGCATCTTTTAAATCGAAAATCTGAGTCAATTGATTATTAATAGTCTATTCGGTTCATTTCAGATTAGAGCACTTTTTACTTTAATAGTGAAATTCATTAAATATTGGTGCTGATTTCTGTGTAAGCATCTCATAGAATTTGCTTTACAATACTTTTCAACACAATGCTTTCCATTCTTGCTTAAATAGTTTTATAAACGTATTTGTCAACAGAATTTCAATTTATGTTTACAATTAAGTGTTAAATTAAGTGATATATTTAGATAATATTTGTAATCATTATAAATTTAGATGTATTTAATAACTAGATTTCTTCAGAGTGTCTTCACCGATGATTGTGGATTCTTTTCTTTTATTATTCGGCGTCAAAAATCAAATAAACTATTTATTTGATTATAAACTTTTTTATCGGGAGTCATGTAACGTAACTGCATCGTTCATGTAACTGACAAAACTGTTCTAAAGATTTTTGCTTAATATTTCACCTAGTCAGCGTGTGATTTATTTTGAATGACAATATAATAATCGTAATCGTTTTCTTTTTTTCTTCGCATTTTCCTGGCGTTGGCGTCCTCGTCTTCATAGAGGGTTCCGGTGCAGATACATGCTTTTTGCAAGCATAGGCATAAATACCCATACATATTTCATATTTTTCATTTTCGGCTTGTACAAATTTTTAATTTCTGTGCATTCACTATATTTTTCGTGTAAAGTAACTTATAATAATTTAACACATACCAAAAAGATTTACATAAGTAGCATGTATAAATATAATTTGAATGAAAATTACATGCATTATTTTTTAAACCCACTCAAAGGTCGGTTTTTCTTCGAAATTCCTCCACGATGGCATCTCTCCCTTTAGGCACGCAGCCCTTGCATGCCTAACATGTATAATTTTATATTTACATTTAGCCTTCAATTTTCAAACTTTTGACATAGCACACGTTTTAGGATACATTCATTATTCAAATCTTCTAGCAAATACTATATTTTGGCAGAGCACTCTTATAGCGATTTTATCTAGTTTAATGATTTTCTGATGATGGAATAAATAATAACTATCCATTTTACATTTAAACATTAACCTCTTTGTCATCAGATTATGATCAGACCCCCTTTGGCAGGATACACAAATTTTTTCACATCCGCCGATCACCCTATTTTCAAATTCTTAATAAGCTGTCTTGGTGATGTGGCACGTTCACATGGTCACATCATTTTGACCGCACATGGTACTTCCGCCGAATTCCCAAATGCATCTGTCTTCTGTTCCACACATTTGTGTACAATTGTATGTAATTGTACACATTTGTGTACAATGTATATAATTGTACACAAATGTGTGGTTACAAATCAAAGAAAAGTTAATTATCTGTCTATATAACTATCTGTTGCTATATCTGTTTGTATATTTATTAATTTTGACGAGGATTGCAGCATTTGATGGTAATTTCATTTTTTAGTTAACCCAAAGCGTAAACCCAAAGTGATTATTTTTCAGTTATATAAAAATAAAATGAAAAGTTTAAAATGAGCAACTATTAAGTCTCTCCTCTAAAAATTAAAAAAAAATCATGTTAAAATAATATGTGGATGACAAAAAAAATGTATTTTATTTAAAAGATTTTGGTGTTTGGAACATAAAATAAAAATAACGAATACTCTTTCAAGGGTATCGAAAGACGTATAGAATTTTAAAGGTACCGTAAGATTATTTTTCTTTCTTTACGCATAACGTTTTTCTAAAATCGATATTCTTGTAGTCCATCAGCTTGGAATTTTATAAAACAAATTCATAGTCAAAATCGCTTTTGTAAGTTATCGAAAAATAACCAAGATGTGATTTTTGCATGAATGTCCCTAAACTATACAGATTGCTATGATCCATCACACGATCAATGTTTCTTTTATGCGGAAGTGTCCCACTTGTCGATTTGTATGGAACTGTCGTGTATGGAAATACTATCAAACAGCTGTCAAGGGCGCTTCTGGATGTAAACAAAAAAACACTCCATCTGGAGACCAAAATCTAGGAGCAATATTTCACTCGTAGTTTGGGGTTGGCCTCTCCTTTCATTCTTACCTCCATGGCTTTCGATATTAGACAAGGGGAAAAAACAGGATTGAAGGAACATGGCTTTTTGATTAAATCACCTGTGCAGATGTTATGGTTTCGAAACCGAGCCCTGGGGTTATTTTTAAAACTCGTGCAATCACATAAAATTCATTCTACATTAAATTAACTAATCGCATCAATTAAATATGATTACAGGTTGAATAATTAAAGATAATGACGTCTAAAATAGTTAAAAACAATTACAGATTACACGATAAAATTGATATTATCCCAGACACGTGGTTCAAGAGGTCGTTGCCACAAAAATAAAGCTTTGAAAAAAATATTCTCGTTGTCACGAAAACGAACCTTTAAAAAATATTGTAATTGTCACAAAAAATAAAAACTACCATGTATAACGTCATTCCACTTGTCCAAGTCATAATCGGTTAAACCCAAGATGGCATCGGTGATGTCAGTGACGGGGGTCACGTGATTCAAGATGTGGAGGCCACGGCCTCTTAAACCCTTGGGTGCCGTTCAGTTGCATTTGAGCAGTGGATAAACCTTTCTTTTCTACAAAACTTCTATTAAGTAAAACATACTGCTGTTGTTGTTGCGACTTATCTCACTTCGCTGACAGTAACATCAGAACAAGCCTACGAAATTCGTTGTGGCAAGGAGTGCAAGATTGCGCCTGTCGTTGGCAAGAGCCTTGAGCCAAGGAGGGAGTTTAGGAAGCCTGTTAGGAGGCAGGGCTAAAGAAAAAGAAGGGCTGGTTCATCCCTTTGAGGGGAACGATGCCGACACGAACCCTGTTGGGGGAGCAATGTGACGTCACTGGGTTCCTCACATGGAAGGTGACTTATAAGGTCCATGGTTCCTCACCTCGTCTACTGACCACAGTTTCCCAGAGTGAAAGCATAAATCTTTACTTCTTAGATTCTTTGAAAGAGGTTTCTTTTACGTGAAAATTGTAGCTCAGGATACTTTTAAAATGAATTAGTATTTAGAAAGAGTTTGTAACGGGAAAATATTGAAAAAAATGCGGCCTTGTGCCATTGCTACCTGCGGTAATAAGTTTCATAATACGAAAGAAATAAACGTGATATTTTCATCGGCTTCCGTATAGAAACGTTCAGCAGACGAAAGAAAGACTGCGTAAGTGTTGCAAAGCAAGCATACATTTTTTTTTTTTTTTGTTTTGTTCAGTGTTTTGTCAGTTGTTCGTCATATCAATAAGAAAATTATTGAGATGGCTTTACAAAACTTTTTATTATTATTATAGTGTTTACTTTATTTATTAAATATCCCATTCTTGGCACTTATAACACATACAATTCGATTCAAAAGCAAAATCACAAAATAATTATAAATCATCATACCTTTAAAATTTCCGATAGACAGTCTCGCGCGCTGGAGATAAAAATGCTTTTTTCCGTACAGTGTTGCCAGTGCTTGTATTGTGATCGTCGAGTTTGTTAAATAAAAATTCTTCAAAGTTTTACAAAATATAAAATAGGTAACAGAACAGGATTATGTTATTAAAAATTTGATGGCTCTACGGTACCGTTGTTTTTTCACAGTTCGAGAAACATGCATACATTCATGCAGATTCTTCATTATTTAATTTCTTTAATTATAACGCAGGGTGATAATATTTGGTAGCTGCACTATGAAAAGTATGCGCCGTTTACAGTGATTCAACGCAAAATGCCGTTTCGAGACTCGTGATCCCACTCGTGACTAACATCCTTTTCGGGCTAAAAGTTAATCAAGAAAATGGAAAATTACAGATAATTAAAATATACGTTTAAAGCATATATACCAAAATCATAGTTAGAAGAAAATTTTTTTAAATGTATGGCAGAAATAAAGAATCAAATTTCTAAACTTGAATGTCGGTTACAAA
>KK114506.1:336249-349868 GCA_000611955.2 Stegodyphus mimosarum | reverse complement strand
CAAAAAAAAAAATGCATACATTTATGCAGATTTTTCATTTTTTAAAATTTAATGCAGAGCGATAACATTTAGTGGCAACAATTTGAAAAGTGATACGCCGTTTTTGTGTTTCCGACGCAAAATCGCAAAACGAAAGTAATAGTCCTTCGGGACTAAATCCCTTTGGACAAATAATATTTAAAATCATTATTTGGTTTATTATTCACGTAATTTGTTATATGACTTATTTTATGCACTGTGTAGCTTTTTATAAAGAGCTACAAAGTGAATAAATTAAGTCATATAACTAATAAGTTACTAAACATATATGACTAATAATTCATATGTAAAATAAATCATGAAATTCTGCATGGAGATAAATTTAGCATTAGAATACATAGTTTTAAAATGTAAGAATAAATATAAGATATAGTAAGTATAGATATAGCGTATAGCTAAATATAAGAATGCACTAGTATACATAAGAAAGTATATAAATATCAATTAAAATATTTTTATTATTTTATGACTAAGGACGCTGCATGTAAATCCTGATGATTCGTAATAATGCTTTCCTAATAGTCACTGCCAAGGCTTACAAAAATCTTATTAACTCATTTCCGGTGCTAATTGAAACACATAATTTAATGAAGCGAAATGTTTGGATTTAATGTATTATAAAATTTACTGTTAGCATTAATTAAATTTTAATCAGATAGGTTTCTAAGGTCTTTCTAGCACATACTCTGAAAGTACGTTTGCATAATTTTATTTAATATTTCTGTAACGCAGCGTGCGACATTATTTGCGATATTTTAACTCTAGAAGAATTCTTCGTAAATCTGGAAATTTATCAATGTTTTTACATGCGTTTAAAAAACATTGTGGGAAAATGAACCACATTTAATGCATATTCGTCTTTAAATATTAGTTTAAGCTTATGTTTTACGCGTACTATAGTTTAATTAAATATGCCATAGCTACATTACTAGGTCAGATATAAATGCATATATATTGTAATTTCATGAGACAAAATCCCTTAATGATATTATTTACCAAACAATTCTTTAAAACCTTTTGATTTTCAAGCAAATACTCATGAAACCGAAGGCGGAATAACACACTCAAAGCAGCAAGCGAACCCAATTACGTCATCAGTTTCTTCTTCCGGTTTCAGCTGCGGGAAGCCGAAGGACCAGCCCTTTAGCCCTGGTTAGGAGGTGTTGTTTGAGCCCCATAGAGGCGACAGTACGACTTTGCTCAGTTCCGCCCCCCAATTTTGATGGCGACACGTCCGAGGAGACGGGTCCGAGGGTTTTCCCTACCACAACCTCGCGAGAGGACTTTCGGCTCACAGCATATTTAGAGTGTCGCCATACCCGAACAAATACTATACATTTGCAAACATCCATGCGTTATCCGGAATTCAAATCCGCGCCCTTCGGTACGGCAGTCAGCGTCGCTAACCATTGTCCCAGTTGGGCTGCATAAAACATACTGATACTGGTGAAATGTTACACTTTGTAACATTTCATTGCATGTTGCTTTACGATCTACTTTCTTTCTATCTCGCCACAAGTGTTACAACGCCTTCCTTTGTTGATGTTTATGGTCTTTCAACTGTCATGCTGAACGGGCATATTGTATGCCTGACACATAATTGAAGAAAACGTGTATTTAAGGAGATTACAATGAAGAATTGTATTACGATCCACTGCCTGATCGTAACAAACTTTATGTAATTTATCGAGAAGTTCTGTTGAAATTTTTTAAGTAAAATTTCAAGTTTGAAGTGCAGCCTCTGATTTTCTACAGTCACAGTACCCCAGATTCCAAATGACTCCATTTCATATACTTAAAACTGCCGTCTCACCACTGTTTCTTAATTTGCAGCCCCCAGACCACAAGTGGTACTTGAAGCCTCCTTTCATACTTCTCCAAGATTTCCAAAAAAAGACAAAGTTAAATTCAAATTAGCTGCAGATACCACACTGCAACTGAAAATTTCAAATTTCGGAAGTAACACGTGGCAATCATCTAACACATTTTTTCCCAAGATTGACATTTTATGGAATTTATGATATATTACCTCCATTATATATTACTCTCAATCTAGTCCAAGACACAAAAGAGAAATTTAAATCACTATGATTTTGATGCTTCTTACTAGGATACATTCAAATATACAACAGCTATGTAAGAATCGGCAGGCTTATCCATATTATTAATATGAGTATTATTTATTTAATTTATCTATTTAACTTTTACTTAATAAGATGAAGATTATCCACACTTATAGCCATGAACTATTAAAAAAGTATAAATTTTCTTCTATTATTTACTGTACCAATATACTATTTAATGAATTTTAATTAATTGCACTTGAAAAATATAAGTGTACTGATAGTTAACATATGCTAAAAACATCGAATTCAAAAGCGAGAATAGTAAGGTTGTCCGCAGAATATTCTAAATTATAACAGTGGTCCCCATATGAAAAGAACTTCGAGAAACGCTGTTTTAGAGATCTCAAATGGGTACTTGCTTTTGCTTCAAACCTTCCGTTGCAAGTAATACAAATATGTAAAACTTAAAGTTATCAACGATTAATATACGATTTATCTTAAGAAACACGAACCATTTTGCAAAAACTGATTGGATCTCTAGCAGCGCCATCAAGTCTGATCCCAGTTATCCTAACATTAAACAATTTAGCCGATATTTTTTATTACATAGCGTATGAATACCAACAAAAGAATGGAAAATGGAAATGCACGAAAAATATATTTAATGAATATTATATATAATAAGCCACATAACTCTTTATTTTTCAACTAATCCATATTTTTTGTAAACTATTATATATTTACTTATGCTAAAGATCCTTCTTGAGTAATTTAAAACTTTCTTGGAATTATTAATTCAGGTTAGTGCAAGAAAACATTTTCTTGTTTTCTTTGCAGCGGAGTGGATTCTAGATTAATATTAATAATATTAGCATTTGATCTACTACATGACATTGCACAGTGTTTTATGTTAAATATTCCAAAATATATCGGAAATTCTCCATAATTAGTAAAAATTTTATTCAGATATCTATTTGAAATGTATCTTTTCTAAGAAACTTATGCAAGAATATGGATGCGAATCTTTGTTTCTATGAATAATTATATCGATTGTTCTACCATTCAATTGTGATAAGCTCGTTTTATTACCTTTTATTGTTTTAAATTGAATTTTGATGATGATTTTAAATTGAATTATACTTTACATAACGTAATTTACGTAAATTTCATACCAGTTAGCTCAACCGATTTGAAATACTACTCATTGCATATTACTTTATTTTATTTGTTACATTGGCTTGATGCATGTTACATGATATACTGATAATAGATCTCAAATTTTTCTGAACAATACTAGAACACGTAGCATAGTTTTGAACTTGTAATGAAAAATTACAGAGACAAGTCAAATCCTAAATTTTCTTAAATCTAAATAAGCATTCGAAAAGATTCGCTGAGCTTTCAAATTGTCAGATATCTCGAATTCCTCAAATAATAATAAGAGAGGGCAATTAGTATTGTCAAAAGTTTTTAAATAAAGCAGCACTGGAAATCTGCATTTAATGAAAAAGAAATTTAAGAATATATAAGTTTTCAAAAGTATACCTATATTTATTAAAACGTTACAAGTGATGTTTCTCAAATTCTTGAATCTTGCGATTCATTTTTTAAACGTAATTTGATAAACATATTTAGGTACGTTCAAATTCAGTTAATAGTTCAAATATCAATTATCAAGGGTTCAGATGGTAGACAACTAGGGCCATGCATATGATGTTCCACTCAAATATTATGACGTGAATGGCTAGAAATATTCAGGACCTATTAGTAGTCAGTTATCTGTCTCCAGAATAATTTATATGATTCGAAAATTAATTCCGAGGAGTTTCGAGAAATCAATACCTGAAAATTTCAACAGATTTTGCTGGGCGCATTGTAAAAAAATATGGTAGTCAGGGCAGGAACGGATTAACCTATTTTAGGGCCTAGACATTCGGGCCTGTCGGGCCCTTACACTTGGAGTGCTATGTAATTTTTACGAGAACTTTCTAACAAAATAGTAAGTGATAGGTATCTATGTACTATATAAAGAAGAAAACCTGTTTGTTTCTTCGCTAATAACTAAGTCACTACTATAGCTATAGTCACCAAACTTTTTATAATTCTTTTCTGGGTCCTAGAAAAAATCGAGTCCACTTTTTCAAAAAAAAAAAAAAAAGCTAAAATCATAGATATTAATTAAAAACTCAGAAAAATGATAATTTTCGCCCTCATTTTTCTGAGAGGCAACAGTCTCGCAAGCTGAAAATGAAAATCTAGTCCGTCACAATTATGTACAGAACAAACGCCAAATGTGTACGGAAAATTGTACCGTCACGTGACTAGTTTGCGTCTAGGTTGCTATATTTGGCTACTTATCACGCTTTGTGTTGAATTATGGCAAATGTTAACATATGACCATGTGATATAAACAAACATAGAAGACTTCGTGTTAGAATACGATGATGCTGTAGTAATTGCTTGTTAGTAAATATCTTCCGATGATAGTCCTGTTTAATTCATTGATAAAAGTCTGATAAAATACACTGCTCGACATTCAAAATGCAACACCAAGAAAGAGTGGCGGAAAATTTATGCAAATTTTAGAGTAGATGCACGTCACTGAGTTATGCGAATGATGTCAAATGCGCAGCTCTCCGACGCACGTGAAGTAAGATTTAAGGGAAGGAACGTGCAGAATGGGCAATATTCGTGTCGTTATTTCTGCCAGACGAATTATCGAAGAAAGTTAGTTTTTGTCCCGGAGAATACGTGTGATAGGAGAGAATGTCAGGCTGCCGTCAACGAAGGCACTTCCAGCAGATAGGCGATTTTACGAGGGGTATGGTGATCGGACTGAGAAGGGCGGGTTCGTCTTTACGTCAAATCGCAGTTGATACCCACATGGATGTGAGCACGGTGCATCGGCTATGGCAAACATGGTTGGAACAAGGGAATGTGGGAAGAAGGAGGGGTGCGGGTGCAGCCAGAGTGACGTCAGCACGCGTGGATCGACGCATCCTTCGACAAGCTGTGGCGGTCCCGTAAATCACTTGTACCGCGATTCTGCAGGATGTGCAAAATACCTTGGATGTTCCCGTGTCGACCAGAACCATTTCCCGTCGATTGGTTGAACATCGCCTTAAGAAGACTGCCATTGACCCCACAGCATAGACGCCAACGTTTAGAATGGTACTGGACTGGAGCGATGTGGGTGACAGAATGGCGAAACGTCGTGTTCTCAGATGAGTCATGCTTCTGTTTATCCAGTGACAGTCGCCGCATACGTGTGTGGCGTCGACGTGGAGACAGATCTAATCCGGCAGTAACTGCGGAACGCCCCACTGCGCGACAACGTGGCATAATGGTTTGGGGTGCTATTGCCTACGATTCCAGGCCACCTCTAGTTCGTATTCAGAGCACTATGGCGGCACAACGATACTTCGATAATGTACTGCGGCCGGTGGCAATCCCCTATCTTCAGGGGCTGCTTAATGCAATTTTTAAGCAAGATAAAGCCCGACCACACAGTGCTCGCATCTGCCAACATGCTCTGGTATAGAGATGCTTCCCTGGCTACCGTACTCTCCTGACCTGTCACCAACCGAACATGTGTGGGATGTGATTGGACACCGTTTGCAGACTCTGTCCATGCCTCGTTCAGAAGACGAAATGTGGCAAATGGTTGAAAGGGAATGGTAAGCTATCCCTTAGGACACCATCCGCCCTCTTATTGACTCTATGCCTAGACGGGTTTCTTCGTTCATCGCTGTCCGCGGTGGTCCTACATCCTACTGAGCTGACGCCGTTCTGTATTCTGACTATCATTTTGAAATAAAGATCACTTATTGTTGCTTGCTGTCTCTGTCTTTTTTCCAAATTTCATCACTTTCTGACCACTCCTTCTTGGTGTTGCATTTTCAGTGTCGAGCAGTGTATGAGAGAACTTCCATTTTCGGTACCCTTTAAAATGATATTTGTTTCCTGCTAGGAATGTTCTAGATCTCAAATTTTAATACTTGTATATTTCGGAAACACCATTTCATATTATTTTTTGCAATAGCGTGAGAAAATTTTGATTTAAAAATATAAACTCATATTGATTTAACACTATTAAAATAAGATGTAAAACTGACTTTCGTTTTTCATGAAAGTTGAACTGTTTAATTCTGAAAATACTTGTGTGTTTAAAAATTCTGTTTTGATGCTACAAATTAAAAGCAGTTTTGTTGGCAATTGTGCTTCCGCATAATTTACTATGATTTGTGAAATGAATGACACCGAACTTAAGATCTGACAAATATTTAAAGTTTTCTCTTCCTCTAAAACCTAACTCTAATTTTTTGAAAATTTTTTGAGCTTATGAAAATATCGAAGTCCCATCGATACTGCACGAAAACATTGGAAATCGCTTAATCATTTGTTATAATCGTTGTGTCATTTAATAATGTTGCATGCGTACGGGCTCGTAATGAATTGAGTTGTTTAAGTTAACCAGTCATTAAAAAGTTAATAAAATTTATTCTTTTCGCAAGAAATAAAACAAAAGGCTGAAATACTTCCTCAGAAATATTCGTACTATATCACAATATCTCAAACGTTAAACAGAACTCCATTCAAAACAGAGAAACTAATTCTACCTCACAGCGAATTCGCTACAATCAATAACAGCATTAAGTAAACAAATAGTTCACTCAAAACAACAGCAGCTGAGCTCAGTGTTTTAATTCGGTTTTTATAAGCTCTTTAATTATTCACTAGAACATTCTAAAACCTATTTTCTCGATTTTTCTGGATGGCAGCAGCAGTTATGAGATATTTATTTATTAAATATTAAATGTACGCGCTCTTTTATTTTTACTTTTCCGACGCAGCTTTCTCTTCAAAAATCGTCTGCGTTGCACGGGAAAATAAAACAATTTTAATTACAATTCTAAATAAATAGCTAAAGAAATACGAAATCCGTAACACTGCCCCCTTCTCAAGGACTGCACGTCCCGGGCAGTACAAACCCCGGACAGGAAGCCAAACTTACAAATAAGGCATCAATGCAATAATAATCATTGCACTACAATAACAAAATAAGCAACAATTGCAATAAGTAATTTTCAGCAAATCACATACTATCAAATACTAAATACGAATCAAATACTATAAGATTGTAAATACAAATCAAATACTGTCAAATTCTAAATGCAAATCATAAGGTATTTCTCCCGCCTTCTTCGCATTCCTTCGTGGTGTAGTGGTCAGCACGCTCGACGTGTAACCGAGAGGTCCGTGGTTCGATTCCTGGCGAAGGCGTTGCTAATTTTTTATGTCTCCTGCTTCGAAACAACCTAATGACTCTACAAAATTAAATACTAAATACAAATCAAATACTATCACTTGCTAAATACAAAAAGGACCATGGTCTTATACTATTTACAATTATATACACTACGTAGTATGGCCATAGTAAGGAGTTAGCCTGTCGTAATGGAAGACTTTAGGCTTAGAGTTCGATGACTTGAGGATCCGAACCACGACGTCGTTCAGCCAGAACTGTGTACGGACCATCGCAAGGTGATTGTAGTTTCGGACGGAGTCCTTTGAGTCGAGTGGGATTCCACAACCACACCTTGTCTTCTTCTTCCCTGAAACGATGTCCAGTAGCTCTCGTGTCGTAGCCCGTCTTCATCTTCTCGTCGCCAAGTTGACTCGCTCTCGTCCAGAAAGTTCCATCACTTCAAACCGGGCCTGGACATCTTGGATGTATTCCTCAGGCGACGAAGGCGCGTCTGCAGGGGGCCAAACAAGAGATCACAAGGCAGACAAAGCTCATAACCGATGAACATCTGGGATGGAGAATTGTTGATAGTCTTGGTTTTCTCTTCGACCCTAGTATGATTTCGGCAACTTTCTGAGCCAGGGCTCTCAGACAACAGTGGGCGTTTAGAGTTGAGGATGCCTTCTGGTGATGAATAGATATGTCCTCCAATGCTGAAAGCAGTTTGTTGTTTTTGAAGTCCAAGGAAAAATCGTATTTCCTTAAAAAGCCCAATCCTAGTATGCAAGGATTTGCAATATCTGCCACAAATTCTGTGTCATAGTAGGTGGCACTTCCAAAGGTACTTTTCAGGTTTAACTTTCCAACTATGGTAATTTTCTCGCCGGACGCAGGCTGGAGGGTAACACAGGATGGCGTTCAAATCAGTTTGCCCTTAAATTGTTAAGCTAAATCTTTCCGAATGATTGTAACATTAGCTCCTGTATCAATGATCATATTGCAAGTCCATCGATATGCCCATTAATGGATAGTCCATTACTGTTGCCACTCACTGTGAAAATCTTGAGCGCTTTGAAACAGAGTTTTTCACTATCTACGAACCTCCGCTACTCGATATGGTAATTAATTTGCCTCCTGCGTCGTTGCTGATCTTATTTTCCGTAAACCGGGGTGTTCTGCAGTTCCTTCGTACGTGGCCTTTAGCTCCGCCGTTCCAGCACTTTGGTTTCTTGTCACTCCTTCTCCATCTCATGGCATTTAATTGTCTGTTTATATCGTATGTCACATTTTGTGTGCTCTGGGATGTTTGGCATTTCCTTCGCATGCGCCCTAAAGCCCTGCAGTTCCAGCACTTTACGGTCGGTTTCTTATCACTAATATACCGTTGCAAGGCGTTCAGATGCCTTGTTAAATAATCTAAACGAGCCGTCAGCTGACCCACTGGCTCGTGGACTCGCACAGCTCTGACTAGGTAGCGATCTCTACGAGTTGCTTGCTGGGCTGCCTCGAATTTCATGGCGTACACCAGAGCACTTTTTAAGTCCTTCACATCAGCCATTCGTAGTGCTTTCTGTATTTCAGGCTCCGGGATGCTGTCGATGAAGCACTGCAAGGACAGGATATCCCTCGTTTCTCTCGGACACTCCGTAAAGGCGAGGTAAGACAGCCTTTCAACATCCGGGGCGAGCTCTTGGAGTGTTTCGGTGGGTCTGTTGATGGGATTTTAATTAAAGCCTACTGTAGTCTTTCAAGCCCCCCCGGGGGTCGACGTAGAGAATTCTGCGAAGCTGCTGGCTAGGATCTGTACCTAGGCAGTCTCGGCCACGGGGGGTATACAAATTACGAACCTAGTGGTTCTGGGGACTCCGGAAAGGTCACTTATTGGCCGGCCCGGGGTTCTGGCATGTCTTAGAGCAGGGTGGTACTAGTAGCCCGGGGGTAGCGCACTGGGTATGCTGGGTAATGACCCCCTGCGACGGGCTCGCCCGTGCGACTGGTGGGTAGCAAATTGACGACCAGTGACGCCCCAAATTGGGTGCGTTGCGCCTGCCTCTCAATGGGCCGGGAAAGAGGTTGAACCTCGGCCTCGGTTCTGCGGGGGGTAGGCCCTGTAGTGCAATTAAGTTTGCGGAACAGGGAATGCCAATATATTGTTGTTGTAGTCTTTCAAGCATTTCTCCCCGAAGGGCAGCTCCAATGCGCCGGATAGAGCTTCGAAGTCTAGTCTCTGGTTTTCGGGAAGAGTCTGCAGGATATCCGCTGCATCTGCTCTCAAAGAAGCGTCGAGATGACAGGACTTAGCTTGGGAATTCCATCCATTCGCATCCGCAACTATAGAAAATTGTGTCGTATAACACTTGCCAGGAGGTCTTCCCATCGGATGTCGATAGCTTCAACGAGGAACGAGCAGGCATCGGTAAAAATTTGAAACCATCTGTATTGCTCCCTGCCGTCTTCAGGTTACCAACTTCTTTGGAGACCGTAGAAACCCTGCCATAAATTTGTTGTTCGATTTGTTGTTGTACAGCAGAAACTCTTTCTTCGATTCGCTGTTCCACAACAGAAACTCTCTCTTCTATTTTTCCTTGACAGAAGAATCTCTGTAATCGATTTGTTGTTCCACGTCCGAAACTCTCTCTTCTATTTGTTCTTTGACAGAAGAAACTTTTTCTTCAGTTTGTTCAACTTTACATTCAATCATGTCTGTTCTGTCTTCCATAGCCTCAAATTTATTAAACAGGTAATTTCTCTTTTCATTTCTTCTTTACCTACTTCAGTCTTTTCTTGTATGGCTTTCATCTCTTCTTTAACTGAAATTTGACCAGCATCCATCTTTTCTTTAACGGAATCTTGGCCAGCTTTAATTTCTTCTTAATGCAACAAAGCCTGTTATAAATTGCCTTAATTTTCTTCCACCGCTCCTGTAATTGGCATTCAAATATTCCACCGCTGCCATCAAAAATTGTTGCGTGCGTATTCGTAATGGATTGAACGCACAAATGGTTAAAAAGTTAATAAAAATTATTCTTTTCGGAAGAAATAAAACAAAAGGCTGAAATACTTCCTCAGAAATATTCGTACAATATCACAATATCTCAAATGTTAAACAGAACTCAATTGAAAACAGAGAAACTAATTCTATCTCACAGCGAATTCGCTACAATCAATAACAGCATTAAGTAAACAAATAGTTCGCTCAAAGCAACAGCAACTGAGCTGAGCTGCTCTAATTTGGCTTTTATAAGCTTTTTAATTATTCACTAGAACCTTCTGAAACCTATTTTCTCGATTTTTCTGGATGGCAACAGCAATTATGGGATATTTATTTATTAAATATTAAATGCACGCGCTCTCTTATTTTTACTTTTCCGACGTAGCTTTCTCTTCAAAAATAGTCAAAAAGCGTTGCAGGGGAAAATAAAACAATTTTAATTACAATTCTAAATAAATAGCTAAATAAATACGAAATCCGTAACAATATGATTAAAATGTTGCAATGTATTTCATTTTTTCCTTATTGAATATGAAATTATGAAACAGTAATGTTGGGTATAGATGGTGACAGCAGTTTTTAATGAATGAATTAGAAACTCATAAGATAATTGAATTTTACCTTCCATCAGAATGATGTTATGTCGCAAAACATATCAGTACTCTCTGTTTTCGGGACAATTTCAGAAATATATGCAAGTGTGTATGTGCATATATATATATATATATTCAGATACACATACACACATACATTCATATTTCATGCATACATGCATACGTGAACACATCCATCCATACCTACATGCCTTTCTTTATCTGGTCCTGATACAGAACAGTACCATCATATCTCCCTAAAGTATACTGTAGACTATTCCTTGTCGAAAACATATCTATTTTTCAACTCTGTCATGAAGGGATTATTATGGAGTTATGAAAGTATATAATCATCACAAGGTCAGCACGAGATCTTCATGATGTCTCTTCACGATAAAGAAAATTTAGCTGCAAATGTATTAATAAGGAAAACTAATCTCCTTGATGCATTTTCTGCTTTTACTAAATGCGCGCCTTGAAACCATATTTCAGAAAGCATAATAATGAACTGTTTTAAGCAGGATTAACTTTTACTGATAGTAAAACCAGTCACTTTCTCAAACAGATCCAGTTACAACATATGAAAAAAAATGGCTTTGAATGTAATGGTGATGAAAATTTTCTTATTGATGTTGATTAAGTACATAGCATTGGTGAGACAGTTTTGAAGAACAGTGATTATGAACTATTTGTAAATGAAGTTTTTCAGGACAAATATGTAAAGTCAACGATTATAGATTTTTTAGCTCGTATTTCTAAATTAAAGTACTTTGGAGACATGCAGTTTTATGTTTCTATTATACATCCATTTAAGTAATTAAATTGCACTGAATTTTTTTAGGGATATTATTTCTCGTCATTTAATACTATCATTCAATTTATGCTATCAAAACGATATGGACAAACATGATCGCATTTAAAATAGTATATGTTTTTCCAAAGAATTGCAATCTAACCTCCCAAAGAAACCCTAACCTTTGAATATTATCATCTTTGGGAGTTATCACTTTTGGGATTTTTTTCAACCTAACTTTTTTTTCCTAATCTTTTTTTTTTCAACTTCCTTTTCATGGATCTTTGAGGAATTAATAAAATTAAAAACTTAATAAAAACCTACTCTCTAAACAGTTTTGTTTATATGGAGGTGGTCATCTCAGAAAACATGCTATTAGTGTTTCGGCTGCGTATCTTCGGTCCTTTCCGACCTGCACAGCCATCGCAAGATCGGCACCAATTTTGCACGTCACCCTTTGCATTATTCCAGTAGAAACGCTCTCGAACGCTCTGCAAGGTCTTCATTATACCGAAGTGGCCTCCTGCTGGGCTGCTATGTAGTTCTTTAAAGACATCTGGGATTCGGAATCTTGGGAGTAGCAGCTGCCATCGGAACGTCTTTTCATCATCCGATTCGAATTTCCGATACAAGACGCCGTTTCGAATATGAAGTGAGCCCCAGAGAGCCCAGTATTGTTCTGTCGTGGGACTATAGCTCGAAATGTCCTGCCAGGTAAGTTTTCTGTTTGAGGTGTCCATTAAATAAATTATGGGTTTAATGTCAGGATCTCCCAGCTGGTCTTTCCTGACCTCTTTGTCACTCCATGGGTCTGGATTAACCGATGTTGATGTTGTAATTTGTCATGCGACTGGATTAAACAGTTGGTATTTAGCTTCGACCCTGGAACAATATCGGTATTTTTCTGGGCAATGTTTTCTAGACAGGGCGTCTGCTTTTCCATGTGATGCTCCCTTTCGATGACGGATAGCGATGCCATATACTTTGAGTCTCTGTATCCATCTGGTTATCTGACCCTCAGGATTCTTGAAATTTAAAAGCCAGGCCAATGATGCGCGATCTGTGCACAACAAGAATTTGCTTCCGTATAGATCATGATGGAGATGTTCTACGGCTTTGGCGAGCAACTCTTTCCTGGTGACACGGTAATTCATCTCCTGTTTAGAGAAGCACTTGCTCCAGTAAGCCACTACACGTTCTTGGCCCTCTATTTCTTGGAATAAAACAGAGCCGACACTTTCATTACTCGTGTCCATGTCGAGAATAAATGGTCTGTCGAGCTGAGTATATGTCAGGATTGGAGCAGACGTTAAAGCTTCCTTCAGGTTCTTAAATGCACCCTTACATTCTTTTGTCCACAAGAACTTTTTTTTGCTCTCTGTCAGCTTATGAAGGGGTCTTGCGATGGGAGAAAAGTCCTTCACGAATCTCCTACACTATGTGCAAAGCCCTAGAAAGCTTCTCAGCTGGTGGACATTTTCGGGGCGTCTCCAGTTTTTAACTGCTGACACTTTTTCAGGATCCGTTCTCACACCTTCATCAGAGATAAGATATCCGAGGTAAGTCACTTCCTGTCTGAATAATTTGCATTTAGCGGGACTTGACTTTACATTGGCTTCTTTTAGTTTCTGAAGCACCTTTCTAAGATTCTCTAGATGTTCTTCGAAACTCTTCCCGACGATAATGATGTCATCCAGGTATATCAGACAGGCTTCGTAGGAAAGGCCTTTCAAAGCAGTCTCCATTAGGCGTTCCACATTAGCCGGCGCATTGCATAGTATAAACGACATCACCTTGAACTGCCATTAGTAAATGCCATCTTTTCTCGATCACCAGGATGTATTTCTACCTGCCAATATCCACTCTTTAAATCAAGTGTCGGGAACCA
>KK114506.1:301819-336228 GCA_000611955.2 Stegodyphus mimosarum | reverse complement strand
TCGTCAATTCTAGGAAGAGGGTAACTGTCTTTCTTCGTAACCTCGTTCAACCGGTGATAGTCAAAGCAAAATCTTGTTAAACCATCTTTCTTCCTGACGAGGACGATGGGAGATGCCATGGACTTGTTGAAGCCTCGATGACATCGCTTTCTTGCATACCCATTAAAAGTATTCGTACCTCTTCCTGTTTAGCATTCGGGAGACGTCTTGGATGTTGCTTAATTGGTGGTTGATCACCGGTATGGATTCTATGTTGAGTCAAACTGGTTCGACCACGTCAGGAGATGAGCGGGAGAAAACATCTTGAAGATCTCTAATGACCAGTTCGGCAGCATTCTTCTCTTCGTCGTTTAATCGCGCATCTTGCAATAACTCCGATGTAATGCTCTCTGAAGACACGGATTCTGGGATATTACTGTTTCTTTTAACCTTGGTTACTGGAGTGCACGCTGCAACCACTTCACCTTTCTTAATAACTCTCGCCTTTTTAGTTACATTGGCAACTCTCACCTGGTTAACGGTTCTCGATATGTCGCTACTAGTACTCCTTTCAGGTTGCTACAGTTCTTGGGATATTCGATGATACCATAGCGGAAAGTTCTATTTTTGGCTATGGTTCCAGGAAGTCAAAATTCTGTTCTTGCTGGTATTGTGATATTGTCATGTGCTATGATTTTGTGGGCAGATTTCACTCCATCATTAATTCCGAATAAGGCTCTGTCCTGAGAGGCAGAATGCAGTTCGTTATTTTTAAAGTCCGAGGAAAAATTGTATTTCCTTAGAAATTTAATCCAGGTATGCAAGGGTCTGTGATATAGGCCGCATATGCCATGTGATGGTAAGCGACACTTCCAAACGTGATGTTAACGTTTAATTTTCCGTTGATGTCCATCTTCTCGCTTGACACAGTCTGGAGGATAACGCAGGGCGGCGTCTAGATAAGCTTACCTTCGAGTTGTTGAGTCAAATCTTTTCGGATGATGGTAACATTGGCTCCCGTGTTGATCGCCATATTTTGACATTGTCAGACACTGTCATTTTAATTTTCGACTTCAATAGATGCTCTTCTGATTTAATTTTAATTTTATGGGTTTTTCTGTCATACTGTATTGGGAAATTTAGTTTAATTATTATACTTGTATTTATAAATGCTAATCTACAGTTAGTACAGTTAGTACAGTAGTCATCTTAGTACAGTTTATATTGTTAATTTTGTTTATACGTTAATATTAGTCTTATGGGTCTTACTGTCATACTGTTTTAAGAATTGTATTATAATTAGTTGAATTAATATACTTGCATTTATAAATGCTTTTATTACTTGTATATTACGGTTGCATTTAATAGTTTGTATTAGCTTCGGTACATGAATCCTATAAGATAACACATAATGTAAATTTGTAAATTCTGTAAATAATTCTACCTTGTTTCATATTTCAGATTCTATTGTTATGCACTGTGAATTGGTAATTGTATTAGATTTCTATAGCATTTTTAGATTTAACTTTGGTTGCAGATTGCCTCTGTTAAAGATATCATTCCCTAGAAGGTTTTGATCGAAATCTTGCATGAAATATGGTAATTAAATCAGTATACCTGTTTTTACAACTGTTATTGTATGGTCATTTTGCCAATTTGTTTTATATTTTGCAATGACTTGGTAAGTTTCTAAAGCTAAGATTGAAGTACATATACCATTGTTGTATGGTTTGATTGTCACAATTATGATTGAAGTATTGTACTGAACCACGATTTTTAATTATTAATAATTTTGAACAGTTAAGGAAATGTTCTTGCTGTAGGCATTTGGCATTTGAGTATTGTTATGGTACTATCAGTCTTTATTTTCTTTATTAAATTAAGGTAGCATATTTCATTATGCATTGATTTTGATACTTGGATCCAATAAGATAACACATAGTGTAAGTTTGAAAATTATATAATCAATTATAATCAGTCTCACATTTCTGAACGCTCTGTTTTGCATTGTGATTTGGTAATAGTATTGCATATTGTAATTTTCGATATAACTCTGATTGTAATTTATAATTTTGAGGTTCTTTTAATATGAATGTTGATTTTTAGAAGTTGAAGTATTTGACTTTATTAACATATTTCTTTCACTGTGTTATTAATTTTGAAAAGTGTATTTGTAATAATAATTGTATAATAGACTCATATCTATGTCTTGGAAGGCCTTGTTTGCCAATGTATCTTTTGCTTTGAAAAATAAATGCTTGAAGGCAGAGGCTATAATCCATGTGAGGCAGACGATTTAGTCAGCCAGGAAATGGAGCCTCTATTCCCTGGTACACCTGCAGGGAACTCCATTGATGTGTCCCATGATGAAAACTCCAGCCACTCACTGCACAAATCTGAGGCGCTTTAAACTGGGGCTTTTCATTCTCTGGCAACCTCCACCTCACGAAATGGCCCCAAATTAGTTTTTTCCTTCTGGATAGGCGCGGTTTTAACATCCGTGCCCTGGAGTGTTTTCAATGTCTTCGTACGTGCTCTTCAGCCCCGCATTTCCAGCACTTTACGGTCGGTATCCTGCCACCAATATTCCGTTGCAAGGCATTCAGTTGTCTTGCTAAATCTTCTAGGCGAGCAGCCATTTGATCCACTGGCTCTTGGACTTGCGCAGCTCTGATTGGGTATCGGTCTCTGCGAGTTGCTTGCTTTGCTGTCTCGAATTTCAAGGCGTACTCCAGAGCACTTTTTAAGTCCTTCACATCAGACATTCTCAGTGCTTTCTGTATTTCAGGATCCCGGATGCCGTCGATAAAGTACTGAAGGACAGGATTACCCTTGTTTCTCTCGGACACTCCGGAAAGGCGGACAGCCTTTCAATATCCGTGGGGGAGAGCTCTTGGAGTGTTTCGGTGGGCTTCTGTTAACAGGATTTTAATTGAAGCCTACTGTAGTCTTTCAAACGTTTCTCCCCGAAGCGCAGCTCCAGTGCGCCGGATAGAGGTTCGAAGTGTAGTCTGGTTTTTGGGAAGAGTCTGCAGGATATCCGCTGAGTCTGCTCTCAGTGAAGCGGCGAGAAGACAGGCCTTAGCTTGGGAGTCGCATTCGTTAGCATACGCAACTATTGAAAATTGCGTCTTATAAACTTGCCAAGAGGTCTTCCCATCATACGTTGATAGCTTTAGTGAGGAACGAGCAAGCATTGGTAAGAATTTAAAACCATCACTATTGCTCCCTGCAATGACTACGAATTTCTTTAAATTAACAACTTCTTTGGCAACTGCAGAAACCTTGCCATCAATTTGTTCTTCGATTGGGTGTTGGACGACAAAAACTCTTTCTTCGATTCGTTGCTCTACAGCAGAAACTCTTCCTTCTATTTGTTCTTTTACAGAAGAAACTCTTTCTTCAATGTCTTCAATTTTATTTTCAATAACGTCAGTTCTGCTTTCCATAGCCTCGAATTTATTTTCTATTACGCAGCTAATTTCTTTTTTCATTTCCTCTTAACTTGCTTCAATCTTTTCTTGAATAGCCTTCATTTCTTCCTTAACGGAAACTTGACCACCTTCCATCTTTTCTTGAACCGCTTTCATCTCCTCTTTAACGGAGTCTTGGCCAGCTCTCATCTCTTCTTTTACTGAGTTAACGGCCCCTTCCATTTTTCTTGGAACGCAGCAAAGGCAGAAACGAGCTGTCTCAATTGTTCTTCAATTGCTCTAGTGAATGGCATTCAAATACCCCACTCCTGACACCAACAATTGTTGCGTGCGTACGGGTTTGTGATGGATTGAATGCACAAGTCGTTAAAAAGTTAATAAAATTTATTCTTTTCACAAGAAATAAAACAAAATACTGAAATATTTCCTCAGAGATATTCGTACAACCTCACAATATCTCAAACGTTAAACAGAACTGAATAAAAAAAAAAAAAAAAAAAAAAAAGCAGAGAAGCTAATTTTATCTCACAACGAATTTGCTACAATCAATAACAGCATTACGTAAACAACAGTTCGCTTAAAACAGCTACAACTGAGCTGAGGTGTTTTAATTTGGCTTTTATGAGTTTTTTTATTATTCACTAGAACATTCTGGTAAAATCTATTTTCTCGATGGCAACAGAAATTTCGAGATATTTATTTATTAAATATTAAATTGCACGCGCTCTTTTATTTCTACTTTTCCGACGTAGCTTTCTCTTCAAAAATCGTCTGCTTTGCATGGGAAAATAAAACAATTTTAATTACAATTCTATATAAATACGAAATCCGTAACAATATATAATAATTTAACACATATAATAAATTAATGTAATAGTGTATATTATTGTTTATAATAATTTAATTAAATGTATCACATATGCCTTATTTATTTGCCCTTTTAGTCTGAATATTGTGATTTAGCTTTTCTGTCCTGAAATCCGCCCAACCTCTGGTCGTAGGATTGCGGATTTCTGGACTTCTACTGTATTTGTTTTAATAGCTGATGATCTTTGCTTAGGTTGGCAGTGTCTGACTCACTTCACTAAACGTTTTTTTGGAAAGGAGTGCAAAAGTTTTCAATACCCATCATAAAGTGGCCTCTTCTTTCTTCATTTGGGCGCCGATCTCGATTACAAAACCAGTTCCTGTGTCTTTTTTAACCCTTCAATTAACTCATATTTTTCACTATTGCTGCTTTCACCGTCAACTGGTAGTATATGATCATCTAATTCTTTATGTCGTTTCATGATCATCGCTGTTGACTAATTATTGAATTTTTTCCTTCGTTATCTATTGCTTTTGTACGATTTCCTTTGCTTTATTCTCAATAGATTGAAATCTTTCAGCAACCTTGATAACTTCCAGTCAGTGCTGATGCCAACGAGCATTCATTATTGACGAGTTCACTTGTTCCCATGTGAGTTTAATCATTTCTATGCAGTGTCTCAGTGTCTTATGCCGAATTTCTTCCCAAATGCCATTAATATGTTATGCTTTCCTTTGTCTAGTGCTTTATTTGTAAAGATGTAAACATGCCTGACATAATAGGCTTTGAATGTTTTTATGATTCCTCGATCCATTGATTGGATTAAGAAAGTAGTGTTTGGTGGAAGGAAATCTAGATATTTGGATGCAATGTTGTAGGGGCTTCAGTACCGTATACTGGAATATTTTAGAGAATTATGAGAATTTTAAAATTTAAGTTTTACTTAGTAATATCTGACTTCTTTAATGAATGAATTTTCGAAACAGTAATTAAAAGCACTTTCGTAAGGCAGCCGAAAATCTGTAGCATATTTTGTTTATACACAATAAAATTTTAGTTCATACACAGTTGAAATTTTCCCATTGGACAAATTAAATGGGGACAATTAAGATGAAAGTATATGCAAAAACAAGTTTGGCAATTATAGTACAGGATATTCAAAAGGAATTTCTTTTCTTATAAAAGCAGAAATAATCCCAGTTTAGGGAATCTAGTCACTGCTTTTATGTGTTAGAGAGAGAGAGAGAGATTTGAACAGTATAGTCATTCTGTTCATGTGGAGAAATATTCGGTTAAAGAAGAAAGAACTAGCATTTGAAACCCACTAGTGACCAAATGGATAATATAACCAAATCCCAGTATTTTTACCTGGATTTGGGATAAAGAGGTTGGGTGAATATGATTTTTGTGTTTTCCTCATGTGTAACCTGAATATAAGCCAATGTTCCTTAGAAAGTCATCCTATACCTCTCATACATAGATAGCTTCTTACAGCTCAGGAATCTAAAAATGTATCATATTTTTACAAATGAATTAAAAGTGCTTTTCCAACATTCCAGCATTGTGCTAGGTTAATTAAAAGACACGACTGTTTCCTTCTTTATTTTCACGTGAGGCAAAACGTAAGTTTCATAAAGACCAATTTCAAATGACACATATTGAAATGAATGTACTTATCATTTTTATAATTTACTTAAAACTAATTAAACTGCTGTATAATTAAAATTGCTATTTGAATCCACAAAGAGTTGAAATTCTTTCTAACTTAGTATTTAACAGAAGCACAACTGAATTAAATAGATATATTTAAACACATTCCTTAATAAATTTCTTTATAAGAGCATAATTATGTTACTAATAAATAAACATTATGACCAATGTATAATTAAAATTATACTTTTATTTCACACAATAATCAAGAGAAAATTAAATACCACGATGATCACACAGATGATCTTGCCGTCTTCGAGAGGTAACACATTGGTCATGGAACTTCTTGGATACTACATAGACAGTCACAAAAACAAGTGCCATTGGGACTCCATAAAATATAGGTCAATACTATATTAAGATATACAGACATCAATATACATTCATAATATTTTTGTGCAGATATGAAACCATCATTTAAACTTCATAACTAAAATGTAATCCCTTGTTTTAGTAGTAAAATATACAAATTATTTTAGCCACTGAAAGAGACAGGGGAAACGATTATAATAAAATTCCTTATGCCACAAAAATTAAAAAGAATTTTACAAAGCTATCTGAAACTGAAATTATTTAAAATTAGAAAAACTCAGTTTTGAGTATGGCAATAACAGAAAATATTAAATGTGAAATATTTCTATCAAAACTAATTAACAGATTTTACACCAGAAATTATTTTATTATAATCAAAATACACAGGTTTTATACCAAACTAAGTAGAAAAATGGTTGTTCATAAAAATTGCTTCACGTTTGTTTCAAAATCGTAACAAATGGGAAAAAAAGTAGCTTTCTAATTCTATACTATCATTGAATTTCCGGTTGTAAGTATTTTAAATCATTTTAGAATGCTTAACTATTAGCGCTAGAACATAATTATAATTAATATTATATTACTTATTATATCAAACACTTAATTTGAATAACATAGCATGCACTGTAAATCAGCAGAAATAAATAAAATTGGATAAAACAATTAACAAATCAAGACAAAAAACCCCACCTACAACCACAGCAAGCACTAGAAATCAAATGGGGACAACGATCTGCAGTTCTACTATTGGCATAAAATTGCAACTCAACCATTACAGCCAGGTCACTTTCGCGTTCCGTACACTTTCCGTTGCTTTTCCGTACACTTTCCGCCTTTGTCTGTACGTAATTGTGCAAACTCCATGAAAATGACTTATTTCGAAAGTTGTTGCCATTGCTCGCTTTCAAATCCTAGAGTTCGTTAATAAAAAAATTTCCAAGTTTTACGATGAAATAAAAATAGTGTTGTCAAACATTAAATACTACATTATTCCTGATTCGAATAGGAAGCCATTTCCACTAATCCCATCTTCGTACGACTTTAATCAGCCGAAATATTGATTAAAAACTCTGAACGGGCTAATTTTCGTACTCATTTTTCGAGTGGCAACAAACAGTCTCGCACGTTGGAGATAAAAATGCTTTACTTCGAAAAATGTTGCTCCTGCTCGCTTTCAAATCATAGAATTTGTTAATAAAAAATTTGTACTTTTTACAAAATCTATACATATAAAGAAGAATGTCTGTTTGCGTGTTTGTTCGCGTGATTGATTTCTGATCAATTATGATAAATTTTTGGCCACATTTAATCGACTAAAATTGAATATATGTGAAATATTGGATGGAACTTGAGGTTTTACGATCATTTGATTAGAAAGACGAAAATCATTAAAAACTGAATGCCATTGTTGCTGATATAATAAGAGAGAATTAGCTTATTTTTTTATCGAAATTTTTTATGTGGAATCCATATCGCATCAGACTGAAAAATTTAGGACTATTAATCATATTTTTTGCATTGTTAGAGAAAGATTACAGCGGTATCGTTCTCTCTCTTGCTGTATGCATTACTCTCAATCCAACTTAACTGATATTGGGTACTTCCGCTAGTCTAATAATAATTAAAAAAAGTAGTCAATTTTTCGAAAATCTTTAATACAATATCCATTGTTAGTATAATTATAAACATGTTTGATTACGTATAAATACAATCAATAGAATCGGACCTTTTGGTTTGTACGTCATAAATTAAGAAAACGAAATTTATTCTGTTAAATGTCAAAACAATAGTTTTGAACAAAAAAAGAAAAGATTACGAAATTAATTCAAAAATTCTTTTTTCTGGCTTTCAATTTTGCAAATTTGTCAATTATTTTTTCCCAATTAATATTGTCCAACGCATTTTTCTATGTATAGTGCAACTAAAGAAGTTAAATTTGTCTGAATGAGTTTCGTAAACAGTTTTTTACGCGTTTTACCACTAAACACTATTTTTTGCCAGATGCATTCGATAAGACAAAGTTAAAAATACAGGTAAGATGATTTCCAATTGTCGTTACAATTTTTCTAGTCTTTATAAATCATAACATATCACATGGCAACGATAAATTTTAGCTTTTACAATGTAATAGAAATTGTAGCAGTTCCTCATCCAAATTTTTTGTATCAATGTTTTCACTGTACCATTTTTTTAATAATGTAACTTCAGATTCAATTGACAAATTGATTAGAGTTTGAATGAAATATTTTTAAAATCTAATTAATGTCATTGTAATGTTTGGTACCAATTTTTAGTTCAAAAGACATTTTGTTACATATTACGTAAAAGCAATTTCGTTTAAAGGCTTCTTGACCCTGATTACATGAACTTTTGCAATCCGCATCATGATAAACCGTATCAAAAAATTCTTCCCGTTTTCGCGACCTTTTGTTAGTATCAGAATAAATTTCTATTCCCTACGCGCTTAATACTTCCGCTTCTATTTCCGGAAATAAATTTCTTAAACCATTAATGTTATTAAATAAATTGTCAAAAAACTTACCGCAAACGAGATTGGCATAGTAGGGTCTTGTAAGGATATACTGCTTGCATTTATTCTGGAAAGAATTTTGTCCCAAATAACTGGTAATAAAATGAATTCTAAATTATTAATTTTACTTACTAGAGATATATGAAGAAGAACATTTTTATGTCGTTGAACCCAGAGCGAATTACTTTAGGTGCATCAGCTCTACTCAGTCCATAAATGTTTTACTGCAAAATGTTTATTATTTGCTGCAATTTTTTGTCTAAAGTGTTCCACCTATGAGTAGATGCCGAAAAAAGTGTATAAAAGTTCTCCAATAAATTAAAATATGTTATTTAATGCAAACATAATTCACTACCACTACTTCATCAGATTTAACGAATGTGAAGCACAAGGAACGTAATGGGCTGTTTGACGATGTTTTTTAATGCGGTTTTGGAGTCCATTGTATTTTCCAGACATATTTGCCGCATTGTCGTAACTTTGTCCTCTGCAGTTACAAATATCCAGACCTAATACTTCAAGCTTCTTTAAAGCTTCATTTTCTAATGATTCTCCTGTGTGTGAATAAATTGGTAAAAATCCAAAAAAATCTGTCTATTGGGTTTCCATCTTTGATACATAAACGCAGTATAAAAGTTAACTTGTCTACGCTTATTATATCAGAGCTAAAGTCAATTATAATTGAAGAATATTTGGCCTCTTTAACGTCTAACGAATGTTTCTAACATTTGTTTGTTCAGTATTTCAATAAATGTTTGAAATGTTGATGAAAGATAACTCACGTTTCCTCTTCCAGCTGACATGGATTTTTTTATATGCGAAGTTAAAAACTCATCAAATTCTACAAAATATTTTAGAGCTCCTATGAAATTTCTACTATGTGAAGCAGAAAAGAGTTCATTACTGCCACGAAATTCAAGAGAATTTTTATACAAAAACTTTATTATTGCTACTAGACGTAGCAGTAAACTTTTCTCCAATACATTTTTTTTTCTAAATACTGTTTTTCAGCAATAATGTCTATACGTCCCTCAACTAAATTTCTTGCTATTAAAATATTAATAGAATGTTTATGATCAGTAGAATTTTCGTGTTCTTACACTTTTACATCGCAATTTTTCTGTCCGAGTATCCTCCTGTAAAAGTTGTTCATTTCATCGAAAATATCTTCCGAACATAGCAGTAAATTGCTTTACTTTTTGGACAGAGCACTAACCATTTTTGTTTAACTTCTTCACCATTTACTTTATTGCGAATAAAAATAGTTTTCTTTAATGACTGAGTTACAGTTTTTCCACCTTCTGTTACTACATTTTTAGAGGTATGTATAAATGAGATATTTGATGGTGGTTTATTTTTAAGCAAATAAGTCTGTTGTTAAATTTAAAGGCCATAACGAAATGTCCAAATTTCTCGAAACTAAACTATCATTAAGAGTCTTAGGTCTTATTCTATATTTTGACTTTCTTCTTCATCACTTGCATTTAGGATTTCCTCCACAATATCTGGTATGCCTTCTGCTTTTTTCATTTCTATTACTTCAATTTCGGTTTCATTGCTTTCCGTCGTTTCTGCGTGTACTTCCTGGTTTCCAGAATATTCAACAACTTCCTTTTCTATAATCTTTGCTTCAGACTGAACTTCCACATCAATATTATTTTGCTTTTGTATTAACAGCATATCTGAACAAAGCATTTTTTTTTTGTTGTTGTTTCTTCCTGCATTTTCTTAGTACGCTTTCTTTTTTCAGCACAGGAAGCGTGATGATAATTCATTTTATATAAAATATTTATACAGTTTATTATATAAAAATCTACTTCTATCTATCTTCTACTAAATACACTTCAACTAACTAATCGCTTCCAAAAATTTAATATTTAGAGCTAAAAAATCGTCTCTGCATGAAAGGACATCTATGTACATATTCTTTGTCTCTACGCTTGCTATACTTAATCTTTTTACTAGACGTTTGCACACCATGCAACATGTACCCAGTATCACGTGTCACGCCGCACCTATAGATCAGCTAGTCAGCGAAATATTGTTCATGTACAGTAGACCATTCATATCAGTACTCCTTAATAAAAAAGGAAACATGTAGATTTAAATTAAATTTAAATTGAGTTTATGGATAAGCTTTTATTTATTTTGTGAAATAAAAAGGAACTTTTATTTTATTTTTGCATTTTTTTTCCCAAAGTGGACCGTTTGACCAAACCCCCCAAAACCCTTTGTTGTATTTGTCTACCCTATGGTCCGACCCTGAGTCAGGGCCATCATTAGTAGTAGCAGGTGGTGATCAACTGAAATTGTAACAACCGCTTTCCTTTGTTAGTGAACATTTCTATCGCGTGTCGATAAAACTAATCTATCCAAAGTTTTGAATTAAAACGCTTAACAATTCCTGGATTCAAAAAGTTTGAATGATGAGGAAAGGGCTAGGATTTGAATCTTGAATTTAGAATTTTTTTTAACCTTCGCATAATCTGAAGATTAGAATGCCACATCTTTAGAAGAAATGAAATATAAGTTACACGTAGTTTCAAATACAGTGAACTGATTTAATTCTCGAAGTCTTGATGTGATCTCAATGTTCTGGCCTTGGTTTTAAATATGCAGGAAAATTAAATAAATTTTTGATGCAAAATCTTGGAAAAGCTGATAGCTTAACAGACCTTTATGTCTTTCTCCAAGCAGTAAGCGGAAAAAGTCAACTGTTGCTCACTGGGATTCAAACCACATGTCTTCTACTTGCTAGCTGGATATATAAAGTCTATATTATGAGAGTTCGCGCGGAGGATAATTTCTTACATTCTTCCCCTACTTAGATAGAGGTACGAGATCTAATCGACAAAATCCATATGCAAGTTCTCGTCTACCTCCTTTTATTTTTCGAGAACCCCTGCAAAAACCTTAGGCTTTCCGGAGCCGGAGACAGAATCTGTGCAGTCCAGGGATTCGAATCATGGATGTTCTAACTGATAGTTGGACGTGTTAACCATTTACACCATGATAACGTCTTCAGGGGAATGTAATAATTCTTTAATTATGCTCATTTCAAAATATTTGCGCTCCAAATAGTAGTTTCTCCACGTCTCGTAATGTATCATAATTGATTTCATTCCTTGCAAAGGAGTGGTTATAAGCTAAAAGTAAAGAAAAGAGACTAGATCTACTTTCATATTTTGCATCTTATTTTCACCCAAATGAAAAACATTTTATACAATTGTATTAGTAAAGATCATTATTAGTTCTTTGGTTTTAGTTTATTTCTGATAAAATTAGTCAACACATAATATACACTTATAATTATAAGAAAACCGGAAGAAAATTATTCTGCTTGAAAAAAGAAATTCTGCTGAATGATATACTGTAAGAATATGACTGTTATTATCATATTTCTTGGCTTCGAAAATATTGTTGCGTGCGTAAGGGTTCGTTATGGATTTAATGCACAAGTCGTTAAAAAGTTAACAAAAATTTATTCTATTCCACAAGAAATAAATCAAAATGCTAAAATATTTCTTCAGAGATATTCGCACAATATCACAATATCTCGACGTTTAGCAAAACTCATTTCAAAACAGATAAAATAATTCTATCTCACAGCTAAATCGCTACAGCATTAAGTAAACAAAGAGCAGTTCGCTTTACACAGCTACAACTACAACTGAGATGAGATGTTTCAATTCGGCTTTTATGAGCTTTTTAATTATTCACTAGCACAATCTCGATTTTTCTGGATGGCAGCAGTAATTACGAGATCTTTATTTATTAAATATTAAATGCACGCTGTCTTTCATTATTCTTTTTCTGACGTAGCTTTCTCTTCAAAAATCGTCTGCGTTACACTGAAAATATAATTCTAAATAAATAGCCAAATAAATATGAAATCCGTAACAATATTATGGATTATAATGAGAATTCTTCAAAATTTTATTACCTTATTATATCCTTATCCTATCCCTATATGGGGGATACTTATTTTATTATCTCTTTACCCTATGCCTACACAGGGAAAAAATTTGCAAGAAGATCGAAATAGATTCAAGGAAAATAGTCCTCCTGCGAGTAATTTTTGAAATATGTGGGTTTAATACATTCAGAAATTAATTTGGATTAGAAACTAATTTGGAATTCCATGGTTCGAATCTTGGTGAGGAGACAGTTAATTTTTTTTCTGTTCCTTGCTCTCAGAAGCCGAATAATCTCCATATTGGAGTCCAAAACTAAAATGTAAGGGGCTCGTCATTATCTGGATTTGATCGACTGGTGACGTGTTTTTTGCCAGACGTTCTGAAAGAAAGGGAAAATGTAAAGAATTATATGTGCTAAAGAGTGGCTATGCAGCCGAATAATTGAAAAATCGTGGTTGAGTCTCGATGAAATCGCAGTTCATCTTTTATGCGTCATGCTCCTAAAAATTAACAGGCTTGTTAAACATTAATAGTCTCTACATCTCTACATACATTACATTAATAGTCTCTACATACATTACATCTACTACTGTCTTTATTACATTAGAATTCTATTGTAACAATCTAGTACCTAGTTAACAGAACGTGATTTTACTTAGCGATCATTATACCATCATCACAGATATGCCGATCGTAATTTTTTTTAGTAAACAAAATACGTAAGAATGAATTGTTGGCTACCAACTACAAAGCGCTTAAATACGGTGAAAAACTTGCGATTCCAAGAATGCCATCGATTCTAAGACGCACTTTGCGTTTAGACATGTTTGTATGAGAGGTAAAGTACGTTTTAGAATCCATGAAAGACGTTATTATTATTATTATTAGTATTATTAGAAATAGTAGTAGTAATGTAAAACGGTTATTATTCAATAGAAGGAGAAACATACATGCATTTATGCAGATTCTTCATTACCTAATTTCTTTAAATACAGGGGTGTAGTACTTGGTTGCAACAGTTTGCAAAGTGAATCAACGCAAAATGCCAAAACGAAATTAATAGTCCTTCCAGGCTAACACCCTTTGGTCTAATAATAATTCTAAAAATAAATACAAAAATTATGTATGAGGAAAATCTATGGTAGAGAAAACTTCTTTCATAAAGACCTATATATTCAAGACCTGCACATATTTCTGCGTCTAAGGAATTAAAGTAAGGTTTTAGTAGCAAAAGACATGAACATTAATATGAAACTTAATTATAAATTCAAGATTAAATTTAGGCATATTTCTTTTCTGACGTACTGCGGGTGAATGCGTCATTCTTGATAAAATTTTCTCAGCGTTTTTAAGGATTTCGTAAAATTTGTATAGTTTCGATAACCTTAAAATTACATAGATGTTACGAAAAAGGGTTCTTTAACATAAAAAAGGAACAAACTTGAAAGAAAGACATGGAAAGCCGCGATTACCCGCTTAATTAAACAATACCGATTTTTTTTTTAACTGAAAAAACACAGAATGAGAAGTTATTAGAGAGTTATCTGACCTAGAACCAGTTTTAAACTGCTTTGCTGTCGAAAATTTCGGAAGGTTTCTTTCTTTTCTTTTTTTTTTAATAGCCGGGCGCTTTAAATTTCGGAAGGTAAAGAGATTAAATTTACAAGCGATGAATAAAGCACATGTTTCTTATACAAGACATTTGCAAGACAAACGATATCACTTAATATTTTGTTTACATTTTGTTGTGAACTTCATAGCAAGGTCATCGATTCTTTTTCTGAACTGAACACGTGAACTTCACGCCAAGCACAACGCATCAAGTCGACGACTTGTGTTATTGCCAAGAATTTCAAGGTAAAGCGTACGTTTATGTCTACAACCTTGGATGGTATAATTTCCGCACTTGCTAACCGCTAAATACATTTAACTTTAAATTAATTCTCTCGTGACGCAGTGTTCGAGATTTATTACGACATATTTCCAAATTTTTTTCCCCCGTGGATTTTTATCTTATCACTCCTAAAGAAGAGCGCTGCCGATTCTTTCATTCAGTGATATATAGTGAGCTCAGTGGGCAACACCGGCGAGAAGTTACAACTAATAATAGTATGTCTAGTGTGATGGCTGCGCGGAAGAAGTACAGCAATGGAACTAAACCCTTTCCTATTCGAGGTATGATATTGTTTGGCTGATTTTTAGTTTAATATCAAGAAAAATTGTTAATTATCTTATTCCTGATATATATTTTTCGTTCATTATTTCTTACGGTTGTAAGCTGTATGTTTTGACACATGTCAGGTGGCTTTTACACACACGTGTGACATGTAGAGATAAATGCTAGTTAACGTTAATTTATTTCTACTTATATATCCTAATTCACTTCATTTGTATGTGTCTGCTCTGGATGTCAATTTATATGTGCTTTTTCCCCCCCGAAGATCATGGAATGAGACTGTTCTTAATGATAGAAAACTGCAGCATGCGCTCTTAAAAGCACTAAATATAACTATATTACTTTTCAGAGAATCTATTTTTATAATTTTTCCAGAAAGTTGTAATGTGAAACTTTGAAATTTCACATGAAAGTGACTCTGTAGTTATAATATTTATGAAGTCATGATTTTAAAGGTATAAAATTTGCATATGTGCTAGTAAATTTTCTTAATCGGTTTAGGAAAATTTTAATTTTATTGAGGATATTTTATTTGCGATAATTACATTAGGGTGTAAGAGAATTCTTTCACAGAATTTTATTCTTCCAAAATTTTTAGTATCAGTTTGATTTATCTTCTGTGCAGTGTTGTTAATTTTGTGTACACTATTTTTGAGTAAAAAAGATGTGTGTATATACTTATGGGAATGACACAGTAAAGGCTTTTTTTGGGTTATTTTAATGCAGGCAGATTAGTTATGTCAAGCATCAGTATGCAGGCGAAGAGCTAAAATTTTATAAAATAATCAGAAACCTCAAATTAATTTTATTTAAGCAAGGGGTGGGAAACCTTTAATTTTGCCAAATAACATTTTGAATAATTATTATTACATTTTGAATAATTAAATAAGAATTGATTGAAATGAAGCTGTCTGCTTATAAAATTGCTAGCTTAATGTATGTTAAAGTAACTCGTCTATTAAATATCTAAGAGATTGGAAGTTTTTAAGGGCATTTTGTACTGTATAATATTGGAAGTTTCTGAAACCAACAAGCATTTCCAAGTTTGACTGCACTAGTCATTGCATTATTCTTAATTTTCTATGATAACATGCTGTGTTACTTTAATCTCTTGGGACTATAAGTTAACCATTGGTTACTCATAGTCTGCTGTCTTTATTTTGGTTTATATTTAATTTTTAATATAGAATATTTACTATGTTCTCTATCAGGATTATAACAATTCTAATATTATGCAGCACTTGATTTTTTTTTTCAAAAACATCGGATATTGCACTTTTAGTTAGGAGTAACTATGAAAACTGATAAATAATGATAAATGAACTATTTAAGACTGAATAATTGATATTTGAGAATGCACAATTTCAATTTAAAATTAATTTTTCATTATTTTCATTAAAGTTTCTTTTCATTGTATAAGTAATCTGAATGATAAGCAATGTATCTGTACATGGGGAGTGGTATGTTTTTTGAGTGTAAGAATGTAATTTATTACAAAGACAGTTTTTACATGAGTAAAGCTGTATAAAAGTGATAAAATGTACAAATTGCTGTTTATGTTAGGAAGGCTGCATATCAGGAAATCTTGTATCTGGAGTGGTAGTATTTCTAATGCTTAACACCTTGAGTGACAAGACTGCCTTTATCCTGTTATGAGATCTGAAACTTGATGTATATTAGCATATAATTTTAAAATGTTTAAATATTTCATGGAACTCAACCTTAATGGAAGTTTATGAAAACAAACTAAAATAAGTAATTGTAAAAATTTAACTAATAAATGATGTTTAAATAAAGTTTTTGAAGAGCATTCATGCAAAATATAAGAAATGGATTGAATTATTTATGTCTAAATACAGTGGGTTGATTTCTAGAGACCTACAAGGAGAACTTTAATATTATTTATTATGCAAGGGAAAACACTGTGAACAGTAATATTTTTTGTCTTTAATGTGGTTAACAGTGGGCTAATGAGTAATGACTAAAACCATATACTATTTCTACAACAAAAATTTTCTCATACATATTTATTATATTCGTTTTTGAGTATGTGCAGAATAAAATATAGAAAAAGTGTCAAGTGCATACTTGTGAGAAAAATGTGCATAAGAAACTATTCATGAAACCGAAGCAACAATTGTATACTTACGTATGTTTCATTAAATTCGGAATTACTCATTCAAACAGATTTTTTTTCTTCCTGTAACTTTTTAAACAAAGAATTTTTATTTTTAAAGCTCACCTGTTGGTAAACACTGATAGTTTATTGTGGGTTTTGTTCTTGTTGGTTGAGTTAGATTACCAGCATGGAGTTTTTATGTTTCCTTCTCCCTATGTGATATAGTATAGGCAAATTTTCCTTAAAAAAAATTCATCAAGTTATCCTTTTCCTTAGTAGATACCTACCAGCAGCTGAGTAGTAGAAATACTGAATACTGATAATTCAACTGAACAAATTCTGGGATTAAATCATGATAGTTTTTAGTGTCTTCCAGGTTTTCTAAAAAATCTTCCATGAAGACATTTCTTCCTTCCACAGGTACCCCATCCTTGCTTTCACTTAATCTAAATAATCCGACACAATCCAGTCTAAACAGGCTGCCGTATTATGGTTTGTCTTATAAATACAAACTGCTGTTTTCTTAAGAACAGTTATTAATAGCTGGAAATTTAAATTGCTGTGAAAATTTAGAAGTGGATAGTTAGATATATTAAAATTCGATCAAAAGTAAAAAGTTTAAAGATTCTTTTTAAAGAACTATCTTAGCTGTATAAGTCTAAAGGAAATATATCTTTATTTTCATATATAATCCATTTTCAACTTAATGTTACTTTTAATATGTTGTAGAAAAACAATTTAAAGATAATTTTGTGGATGTAAAAATGTTACTTAACATTCATTTTCAGAAAGTAAGTGAACGGATTACTGGGATATTAAGATATTTTGCCCTGTTAGTAATACTAATAATAATAAAAACTACAGGTAAAACTATATGGAATAAAAAAACCGTAAAAATTTTTTGGAAAAGTCATTAGAGTTCAAACTTGTTAAGGTAAAAACTGGTTCTTCCAGCTTTGTCTTTTTGATTAAAAGTAACCCTGTGGCATACTGCAAAAAGTGAACTTTTGTATCTGCAAGGAATGAAAATTTACTTTGATTTTTCTTACGTATAATGTACATAAAATTTTGTTTCCATCTGTTTATAAAAAAACATTCCTTCTTTGGCAGATGGCATTAGAGAGTTCTGCTGTAATGGATTATCTCTTTTTCCAGTTGAATATTTTCGTTTATTGCTTTTATGTTTGATGTGAAATTCTATAGAATCTCCTGTAATATGTGATATTTACTTTTGCTTTCTTTAGCATAACTGGGTATTTGAAGCTGATTTACTTCCATTAGTAAATTAGTTTTTATTTTTGTTCAAACCTATTTAAATGTTAATTTTTCCTGTATATTTTAATATAAAATTTCAATACATACTGATATGCTTTTCAAAGTTAGGTTAGATATAGTGATATTATTTCATTAAACTGTAATGCAATTAAAAATTTTGAAGTGATATTGCTAGATGAGCAAAGTATTGATTGCTGTACAACTAAAATTCAGAAGCCTTTTGATGAAAATTGTCTTGTTATGGAGTATAAAATCAATACATAGTACAACTGAAAGGAGTATCTGTATAAAAAATTTTCTGGTGTGTTTTGATACTGTCAGGTGAAATAACATGGAAAGTATTTAAATTAGATAAAGCTGAAAATACTTTAAGTGTTGTCAAATGATCATATTGGTAATAAAATTTAGAAAATGTAAAATTATCAGTTTATTAAAGAAAACTGTGCTTAATTAGTGTCATAATATGGGCAAAGAGAGTTGAATTTTAAAATTGGGCAAATTCAGTCTTCATTTGATGTTACTTTAAACTATTTTCTGAAAGCTTCACCTGATTTGAATGTATTGCATGAGAATATGCAAATATTTTCCCTTTTTGGGAAAGGGTAGGTTTTTTGTATTGCTTTGAAATACAAGAGTTCTTTCATAAAATCCATCAGTAATAAATATTTTTTTTTTTAAATCTTAAGATTAGTCTAAATTAGACATCAGGGCTTTTTTCATATTTTTGTGTAATGCTTTTTGGTGAAAAAATTTTACATTAAACTTTTAAACAACAAAGAAATTCACATATTTCAAGTGTAGAAATACAACAGACGTTTAATACAAGAAAGATATGCTTCCAGCATTAATGGTAAAATGATTGATACTTTCTTATTAATGCAACCACCTTGGCACAGTTTGGCGATTTTCTTGACATTTTTAAAAATGATTCACGAAATGTCTATATTTATTGTAAGTCGGCAAACATTATCAACATACCAAACAAAAATACTCTTTAAAAATTTTTTAAAAAAGTTTAATTATTAAATATGTAAAAAAGTTTACAGTTTTCGAGATCTTCTGCAATTTTCTCTCGTTTTTCTTACCGTGTACACAGTGATCTGTTTTCACATAAAAAGTATCGGAGAACAGCACAAACACAACATCGAGCGCAACCTCGGCGCTGCGGCTATCTCATCATTATTCTTTTTAGCCATTTTGCGGCAAAGTACGGTATTCCTGTAGATAGTTCATCGCAGTTCATTCCTTTGCTGCCAAATTTCACAAATACATATTTTAAATTTGTGTTTGAGGCAAAAAGTATCACGATTTTTCTATAAAATCTGTTGAAACTTAGACTGCAACAAAAAGAACGCATACGAAAATGGCGACTTGCTTGGCTGAAGAATTGTTATGCGCATGGTTGCCTGAAGAATGGTTATTCGCGTGGTTTTTAAAGTCTGGCCCATTCTGAAAATTTGACCATTACTAGGGTTGTTGCGGTAATACGCAAGTACCAATAATTTTTATATTACAAATGGATGCAGAAGTAGATATTTGTGGGGATTTTATTTTTGTGTAGGAAGTTCTTATAAAAATAAACCGAGTAGTTACACAATATCGGCTGCGTATGCCACGTCAACTTTTTTGAAACTGTCTTAATTGAATGAGACTCAGGTACACAATTTATACTTTGTCGAACGTAGATTTTGCTTTATATGAAAAGAGGGAAGACTGAATTTTAAACTAATCATTTACGTATGATTTAGAAATGGATTTATGTGGTACAATAAAAGTTAATTGATTGGAAATTTAAGGATAGATTTTTAACATTTTGATAATATGCATGAAACTCACCAGTTGTGATTTCACTATAATCAAAGTCTAAATTTCAGATAGAAAGTAAAGTTTGAAGATATTCTGCAAAAATCACAGGTGTGTATACTCAACAAATATTTATTAGCTTCGCATTAGCTTATCAGCGTAAATAACATCTGTTTTCAATGTCAAAGACATTTGTTATCAGTATGAATCATCTGAATACCCTTTCAGGAGCCTCTTTCTCACCATCAAGAGTTCTTGCAACGTATTTCTGGATTAATCAGAAAATGTTGTAATTTTCTGACTTGTCCAGAATTGACCGAATATGAAACCGCATACCGCTGCGTGGATCGTTGATTGTGCCTGATGGTACAACAGTTTTGGTTTTTAAGTATAATTTGGAACTGATATGCCTTCAGAAAAACATTTTTAATTACCAATAATTAAAAAAAAATTTTATATTACCAATAATTAAAAAAAAAATTTTATATGCATCATGAGTTAATCATCAAAATAATAAATGAAAGATTACTAAGTAATTCTCTGTGCTATTTTTAAAATGGATGACTATCGCGATAACAAAAAGACAAAACACATCGCGTTAATCATACTGTACCTTGAAACAAGGTCAGATATACAAGGTTATGCTCTTTTAAGATAAACCTTCTTTCCGACGCTGAATACCGTAATATATCTCATTTGTCTGTTCAGTGACGTCTCTTGAATCGTAAAAGTGGGAGAAATCTTGCTTTGAAGCAGGGCATGGACGTCACTATGCTGGTTGACGTTGGTCGTGAAGAGCAAACCTTGTAGTATAGTAACATTGCTTTGAATCATACGTAACGATTCTGAGAATTAACTGCTATGGAATGCTATTTTCAGAACATTGCGTGTAAAAATCTAAACTATTATTTTTACGCGAAAACAATCCGACAATTTCTAGTTCAATAATTTTGATATCTTGATTTAGCTTTTTTACCGCTCTCTACCTGTATATTTATTTATTTATTTATTTCTATAGAAATACGTAGACATAGAAATGTCGATGATTCTCTTTCTCAAATTATTGTGTTCCCATGCAGCTGAATGAAAGCTTTTTGTATTAGTGTAAAGACTACTACGAGTTGTTTCGTTTTCATTTGACTTCTATTAAAATCAGTTGACTATGTTATCGATGAAAAGTTTGAAATGTGTATCACTAGCGCAGTGATTCACTAATATTTTCCCTCCATGGCGCCCTTAGTCTCAGATTTTTCACGGTGTCCATATTAGCAGATTTATGAAGAGGAGAGCCTCTCATCTTAAGAAGCAAAGTAGATTGTTCAGTTTTTTAAAATTTAATAGTTTTGATTCGCTTTCAGTGACTCCCTTGAAATATGTTTCTTCCGATTTAGACTTGCGTAACCCGCCGTAAATCCTTCTTAGGCGCCGTAAGTCCATAGGCCTATCTAAAACATGTAATTGATGAGGTGGGGTTGGTTAAATTTAAACAGTAAGTGAAACGGGTATTTCAAATTCAGAAACAATGTGAAAACATACAAAATGTGACTTAAGTACAGCTTTTGGACAAGCATTTCATTCAATGAATAAATCGTCTAGTGGGAAGAATAAACAATTTTCCGTAGCATCTTTTGAAATCTTCTGAAAGCAAAGTAGGCATACTTGCATCATTGACTGCAGTGGTCTCAAACTGAAATTCCATGCAGGCCAAATGCACGACGGGTAGTAATTAAAGAAAAAGGGAAAAATTGTCAACAAAACAAAATTTGTTAACTAAATTAAAAAAATGTTTACTACATGTTTGTGAAAACATGCATATCAAAATAAGGCGAATAAAAAATGCTAATTTTTACTTATTTGCTGCCTGAAATCTAAAATTTGGTATCTGCAAGAAATTTCTGTTAATCACAATTTGTATTTCAAATGCATTGATAGCTAAATATTAGAATTTTCACATTGCCATTTATTCAGGTAATTGTATTGAAGTAATCATTAAATAATTTAACTTTACTTATATTTAACTAAAAGGAAATTTACGAAAAACTTGATAATGGCAACCTATTGGCAAGAATAAATAATGGCAACCTATTCTCTCTTTTGTTTAATATATTTTTCTACGACGCATACAGAAAAAATATTCGTATGGAAATAATTTTACTTTGTTTCTTACTACCTTTTCAGCTGTAAAATCGTACAATATTTCGACTTTCATAAGTATCTTCATCACAGCTGTAGATTATCATCGGCAGTCTTTGTTCTTTAGACATGTTCCCGTAGACATATTAATTTTCAACTTTAGAGGGGGTGAGGAAATTCACATGTAAATATACTTGCAAACAAATCGATTAGTCTTGTGCAAAAATTCGTAACTGAGAATATTTATGCTTTGACTAAGTAGTAATAAAAGTTAATCAAATTTGTATCTTGAAATAATGATTTATGTCACATTCTCTTTTCTAGATATCTGGGCAGTTACTCACGTTCGTTTTTGCTAATGAAAATAATGTGGAATTGGACTCCAAAACAATAAAATCTTAAAATTTTTCTTCAAATTCTTGCCGTAATAATGTTAAATAATCTACGGGAAATGTATTCGCGGGCCGAATAAAATTGTTTCGGGTGCCGCATGCAGTCCGTTGGCCGCCAGTTTGATTTACTGTACCACATTGATTTTTCTCACGAAACTCTTTTGTCAAAGAGACGTCCAAGTTAGCTTTGTACAAACATGACGTCCTATATGGACTATTCATCTTTTAATGATAGCTAGAAATCAGCTCTATGCTGTCGAATTTTATCTTCAGTGTCTTGTCTCGACAGCTGGTTAAGTTTGCCGTCTAGAAAAGTAAATTAATTTGACTTAAGGGCCATGGAAACTTGCCGATGTTATTTCTTTTAAACTAATTTTCAAATCAGTTGATAAGAGGATCGGTTTTCCAAAAACAGTGATTGTGTACAGTGCCTGTTAAATGATTTTCCAGCACTGTACCAACATATCGATATTCTGATTCTGTAAGCACTTGGATTAAGCTGTGCTGCCAGACTGTGGGATGTTTCACGGATTTTTCTCATTTTGACAAACTTGGGCTACTACAGCTTATGCGATTTTGCAAATTTTTTGCTACTGTGATTTTCTTGTGATGGTCTTTGATGCTAAAAAATTCAATGAAATGTTTTAAAATGTGTATAAACAACAAAATGAAAATATTTCATTAGGTGAACTTTAGTTAAGGGTTTTTTAAAGATATTAAACCTTTCTAAAAAAGTGTGAAGGTAATTTGCAGAAGCAATGTAAATTACCCCTGTCTGGAGTGAAAAAATAGTGTTGGTGTCTCCTTATTATTACGGCTGGCTTTATTTTAACTTTTTTATTTAAAATTTTTATTAAGAACAAACTTGTTGGAAATTACATAACAAACATATTTACTTCTCGCTTATAGTTTGTGGCTGCTGTATTTCCGCGAATTCTTCTAGTGTAGCATCAAAAGCACTTTCACGTCCCAAGATTACCATGCAACTTTATATTTAGTACCTTAAACCTTTTATTCCTCTTACAAGGAATGTTTCAATATTGAACTCTCATGTTTTCTTAAAAAAGGAATGAAAATTTGGAAAGTAGCCAATGTGTTAGAATTTTGCAACAAAAATGTAAAATATCGTATGAAGATGTAATGTACGAAAGATATATACTTCGGCTGTCAAGACACGGAAAATTTAATCTTTGAAAATTAAATCAGTCTCAGAAATCCTACAAAACATTTTGCTGCGGAAAGATCTTATACTGTATAAGGTATTTCTCCCTCCTTCTTCGTGGTGTAGTGGTCTGCATGCTCGACGCGTAACCGAGAGGTCCGCGGTTCGATTCCCGGCGAAGGCGTTGGTTATTTTTCCCCTCTCCTGCTTCGTAATAACCTAATGTCTCTACAACTGTAGGTATTTTAGCGCGACACAGATAGTACATAATATACTTGATTGAACGTATCGCACAGGTGCAGTAAATGATGATCAAAGCAATAACCTGTTTTTAGACCAGTTGTAGATAGCGAAATAAATCGAATTGGGGAAAATAGAAACGCAAGACTACCGGTGACTGTGAAAACAGCTGACTACAGGTAGTTTGAAATGGGTTCAAGTCACAGTGAATGAACTGTCAGAACTTTTCACAGTTTTCTACATGGCTGACGTGAATACAAGTCATTTACATTTAAATGTTTTTTCTAAATACATTTTTTCTGCAATATTTTGGAGTTCTTTGTCTCAATAATAAAAATGCTGCAAATTTTTCACCTGCCTGAGTTTGTTTTGGACACATTGCAAACTACACTTTGTTTTATTTTACGCTACAATTTTACGTATTTTCACCTTTAAATGTCATGGTACAGGCTGTTAATTTCAAATGCCTAGCTGTATAATTTGAAACAGTATCCAAAAAACTATTTTGTGTTTATACCTTCAAATAAAGACGTAGTTTAGGATTAATATTCTAATTCAAGTCTCTTTAATTTTTTCCCAAAACGGGTTGCAAAAAGAATTTAAAAAGGATTCAGAAGAGATTTTTTTCTTGACGTCTGTACGTACGTCCGTATGTATGTATCTCGTATAACTCAAAAACGAGTAGCTTCATGTTGTTGAAATTTTTTGTATAGGACTGCTATAACATGTAATTGTGCACCTCCCTTTTTGTTTGCCATCGACCTCACCAAAATTATACAAATATATATACACTCAAACTTGTTTTTGTGCGGTGTATGAAAATTTCAAACAAATTGGAACATAATTGACGCAGTTATCAATAAAAAAGGAGCTTCAATCTTATATATTTGGTTATCGAGACTCATTTCGTGAAACAGCAGTCGTAGCAAAAACTGGTCACCGACTACATGGTAACTGAAAAAAAGTCAACTCTAAACGACTCTTGACTCTTTTTTATAGCAACTCGTGAAGTTTTGTGCGATTTTTTAATGCGGTCCCTATCCACCGCATAAAAGCGGGTTTGAGTGTATTTATATACCCACTCTGTTGTTCGGCTCCGTGGGTTGAGTTTTTTTTATTCTTACATGTTGGTAAATTAAGCATTTTTTGCTTTAAAAATTATTGAATTATGCTGTTCGTATCTTCTGGTTAAGGTTTTTGTGTTAGCTAATGTGCATGTAGTAGTTGTAGAATTATCAACAATTTCAAAGTTGTTTAAGTGCGGCTAAGCAGAACTTAGCAGAATAGTCAATTAAATCACTTCAGTGTCTCTTTGTCAAGCGGGACTAAAAGTGAACTTTTAATTTTGTGCACCGAAAAGTCTGTCTTCTTCCAGGCTGACCGAATTTGCTTGTTTTTGCGTAGAAACTTTAATTTTACTTGTAAAAATTATTTTAACTGTATGTGGTGTTTTATATTTTTCAATTTTTAATAAAGATTATGTATTTTTGCCTTGTCGCGAAGTAGGCACTAAATTAATTGAATGAGAAATTTATCTCTAATGAAATTCGAGGAAATAAGTTTAAATAAATTTTTTAAAGAAATCTTACGTGCAAAAACAACGTATTGGCAGAACTGTGCTTTTAATGAAAAGTGGATGTAATCTCAAAGTTGTCAGCCAGGGGGAAGTTTCATAGTTTCGGGAGGGGGGATATGCGGTCCGCTTTTTCTTTAATTAATGGCTCAGTATTTAATTTTAAGGATATGACTGTGAAAAACTGCTTATTTTGTAAATTTTTCGTTGATTCTTGTTGCTTTAAGTCTTCTAGTAAGGTATTATTTTGGAGAAAGTTTGAAAATACAAAGTTGGAAGATTTGCCTTGTCAGTGGAAATGGTAGTACTAAACGGAACTCTCACCTCTTCTGGTGGAGGGCAGACTGTTGGTAACTGTGATTAGGAACTGCCGGCTGTTTGGCAAAGGTTTGCAACATAAGTTGACGCTTTTTTTAAATATTGGAGGCTGCAGTAATGAGTGCTGAATGGCTTTCGTATGCGAATTTCCATTAGGAGATGTTGTAAGAAGGAAAGCCTCTAAAATTTGTTATGAAGTCGAAAACAATGAAATTCCACTTAGCTGAAGAGTATTTTAAATTATTAATTAAAATTTGTCTTTAAATTTTGTTTGAAAGTTTCATGTAGATACTTTAAAACATGCATTTTTTCCATGTACGGAATTTGAACTCTCACAAAGTTCTGTAATGTCATACGTTCAATTGTCAATCAACGTTTTTTAGATCTTATTGAAGAAAAAATTCTAACTTTTGTAAAAATGGCTTAGCAATTTTTCACAACCATTGTACCCGATAGATACGAACTTCCCATTCGTTTTCAAAAGAAGTTTCTCACTAACTTAGTATTTATCTTTGCAGTGTCCAAGGGCAATCTTGCAATAATATGGGCTTTTCTCTGAAAATATCTGTTCGTTCGAGCAACTTTCATCTCTCCTTTACCAGACCTTAAAATTAAGAGTACTGCTTTCTAAGTCGAAAGAAAGTGTGAAAGTTTTTCGGAAACACATACTAAAAAAGAATAGGGAAAAAGAGACTACGATGAGAGAGACGGAGAAAATGTGTTTCTAAAAAAAATATTGCCAATGAAATATCTGCTTTAAAAATTGCCAGTAAGATATGAATTTTAAAATTAAGATCCCTCTTAAATGCACCTAATTAATTTTTAGATCACTATGCGATTATTCACATTCTGTCTTTGCAACTGTAATACACGCCTGGCAAATATTACCTAATAAGGAATTTTTTTGTTAAAATTATCCTTTTATTTTCAACTAATACACTAACGTTTATCGAACGCAGACTTAACGGTTGCAATTTTGCGTACGCATCATCTTAATTGTCGCCGTTTAATTTGTCCAAAGCGAGAATTTTAGTTAATGCGATACACTGCTGGAACGTCGGCCGCGTTGCTATAAGCCCTGTTGAATGGCTGATTTGAAAATTCATTCATTAAAAATGTCAAATATTACTCAGGAAGCAAAACCTGAAATTCTCTTAATGCTCGATAATGCTCCAGGACACAATGCTGAAGCCCTACTAACACTGCGTTAAAATCAATAAAAAATGTTTTACTGTAAATTTTCTTTGGCGATAACATTCGACTTTTAAAATGTTTTCGTTTTACATTTTAAAAGCGAAGGAAAATTTTAATTCTAAAAATTAAGAATTTAAATTTGCGTAATTAAGCACTTTCTGGTTATTAATTTTCGTAATACTGAAATAGTGCGTGTTTATCTAGAAACCTGTTGTGCGTCATACTTTGATTAATTGCTTCCAGGAATTTCCTTTTTAAAGTTTAATTAGACTTTGGAAAGGAAATACAAATTGACTGATTGTTTAATTGCTTCCATCTATTTATTTTCCAAAGCTTAGTAAGCTACCATACCCGATTAAACTCCCTAAGATTCTGGTCGCCAACTATTGTGAGTTACTCGGAAAAATATAGATAAATGGCTCTAATTCTTCTGTGCAGTGTTCACGCGGAACCTTTTCACGCAGAAAGAAGCACAGGGTTTTTTTTTTTCTTTTAACGGGAAATGCAGGGAAGAAAATGAATTTTTTTAAAACCCTCCTTAATAAAGAATTATAACTATGTAAAAGGTAGAATATGCTTGATTTTGGATGCTTGAATGATATTAAATTGTTTCATGGTTTTGCGCAATGTCGACCATAGCATGTTGTCGAAATCTGAAACTTCTTTCTTTTCGAATGCGCGTTTCCCTTTTTATGGGAGGAAATTCCATAACGGGCGGCAAAAGTAAAATTTAAAAAAAAATTTGGCACTATTTTATCTTTATTACTTAACATTCTTTTAGCTATCGTAACTAATGTGAGGCTGTTTTATGGTTTCACCTTTAATTATCAGCAAATATCTTTCTACAATGATTTTTCAAGTTTAGATTTTAATAGTAGCGATTTTATCGTTATTATTGTCCGGTGTTCGTTTTTGATTTTCTCAGCCTTCAGAGCTTAGCCTGTATCTTCGTGTTTTGAGTTTGATTATTTGAAGATTTTTATTAGGTCTGAAGTACGTATCATCATTTGATTAATTTTTGTATTTTCTTAATTGTGTATTTTGGTATTTGAAGAGAAAGGTTGTGGGTTGATAATACATAGGAAAGCCTAAACTTCCTTTGCTTGGGGACCTCAAATGCTTTTGTATCCTCTCTTCTTAATACGAATACTGATCATATGCGGTCAAGTCATAAATAAGAAACGACCCTAAGCGCGGGGGGATTGTGAAAAAGGAAAGAATGCACGCTTCGGAGTCGGGGGTGGGGGAATTTAGGGGTTAGTTTAAACATCTTTCTCTGCATTCAGTTTTATAGAGAGGAAAGTAAGAAAGCAAATTGACTTCTTTGAATGAATGCAGTTTTCTATTATGAAAATGGATTATTGAACCATAAACTGTAAGACAAATAACTTATCTTTTTTAAAGTCAAATCAACGTCATTTTCTCCTTCTTGACCGCATTGGCAACGACACCCTTACCAAATGGCGATTACCGAAAGTAAGCTTACTTTTCAAGGTTCAGTAAAACCTAACCTGATACCATTGCCTACAGTTCTGGTCTTTCGTATAGACGTTTATGAGAGAAGTGATTCGATGCCAGTGTTTGTTTTAAGTAATACTAGTCATATTCGAAGGCGATTGCTGTGACAAGTTTCAATGTATTCTATCATTTATTTTTTAGTCACTATCGTAATAGAACTTCAACTACTCACACTTCGCCAAATCGAACTAATTTCAGTATGTCTTATTTGTAAGTATCTAGTTCATTATAATATTGTTGCATGCGTACGGGTTCGTAATGGATTGAATGCACACTATTTTTAGACTTATGTTCCGTGGTCTGGGGTGTTGTTCTGCAATTCCTTCGTATGTGCCCTACAGCACCGCAGTTCCAGCACTTTACGGTCGGTTTCTTGTCTCTAATATACCGTCTCAAGGCATTGACTTGCCTGGATAAATCATCTAAGCGAGCCATCAGTTGGTCCGCTGGCTCCTGGACTAGAGCAGCTCTGACTGGGTGGCGGTCTCTACTAGTTGCTTGCTGGCTGCCTCGAATTTCACAGCGTACAGTAGAGCAATTTTCAAGTCCTTGACATCTGCCATTCATAGAGCTCTCTGAATTTCAGGATCCCGGATGCTGTCGAATGAAGCATTGCAGGGACAGGATTTCTCCTGTTTCTGTCGGGCACTCCGAAAAGGCGAGATGAGACAGCCTTTCGACATCCGTGGCGAGTTCCTGAAGTGTTTCCGTGAGTTTCTTTTGACGGGATTTTAACTGAAGCCTGCTGTAATCTTTTACACATTTCTCGCCAAAACTCAGCTCCAACTCGCCGGATAAAGCCTCGAAACACGCCCTCTGGTTTTCGGGAAGAGTCTGAAGGATATACGCAGCAACTGCTCTCGAAGAAGCGGCGAGATGACAGATCTTAGCTTGGGAATCTCGTCCGTTCGCTTCTGCTACTATAGAAAATTGTCTTATACACTTGCCAGGAAGTCATCCCATCGTATATGGATAGCTTCAGAAAGGAACGAGTAGGCATCGGAAAAAATTTGATAAAAATTTGATTTCGTCGCTCCCTGCCGTCTTCAGGTTACCATCTTCTTTGGCAACCGTAGAAACCCTTGTAGGTAGGGTAGGTATACTCTTGGAGGTAGGTATGGGTAAGAATTTTAAACCTTCAGAATCGTTTCCTGCTGTCGCTATGTATTTCTTTAAGGTGTCAACTTCTTTGGTGACTGCAGAAACGTTGTCATCAATTTGTTGTTCGATTTGGTGTCGGACGGCAGAAACTCTTCCTTCGATTCGTTGCTCCACAGCAGAAGCTCTTTCTTCAAGGTGTCCAACTTTATTTTCAACAGCGTCAGTTCTGCCTTCCATAGCCTCAAATTTGTTTTCTTTTATACAGTAAATCTTTTTTTATTTCCTCTTAACTTACTTCCATTTTTTCTGGAACAGCTTCTGAACAGTCTTCATTTCATCTTTAACAGATTGATGAAAAGCTTTCATCTCGTCTTTAACGGATTCTTCGATCTTTTCTTGAACGGCTCTCATCTCTTCTTTAACAAAAACTTGACCAGCTTTCATCTTTTCTTCAACGGATTTCATCTCTTCTTTCAACAGAATCTTTCACGTCTTCCTTAAATGATGCTTGGCCAACTTCGATCTTTTCTTGGAATGCAGGAAAAGCAGTGACGAGCTGTCGTAGTTGTTCTTCTATCGCTCTTGTGATTAGCATTCAAATCCCACTTCTGACGCCAAAATGTGTTGCGTGCGTGCGTGCGGGATCGTAATGGATTGAATGCACAAGTCGATAAAAAGTTAAAAAAATTTATTCTTTTCATAAGAAATAAAACAAAAATGCTGAAATATTTCCTCAGAGATATTCGTACACTATCACAATATCTCACAGCAGTTATATTTAGAACTACTAAAGCGTTAAACAGAACTCAATTCAAAACAGAAAAAGCTAATTCGATTTCACAGCGAATTCGCTATAATCAATAACAGCACTAAATAAACAACTACAGTTCACTTGAAACAACAACTGAGCTAAGATGTTTTAATCGGGCTTTTATAAATTTTTTAATCAAGCACGAGTTGGTATTTCAACACGTTGGTTCAACACGAGTATTTCTCAGTTCACGAGTGTTTCAAGTTGGTTCAACATGAGTTGGTCACAAATTGGCTAATCAGTCTGGTATTTTCTCGATTTTTCCGGATAGCAAAAACAATTACGAGATTATCTATTTATTAAATGTTAAATGCACGCGCTCTTGTATTTTGACTTTTCCGGCGTAGCTTTCTCTTAAATTTAGTCAGGCGCTGCATTGCACGAGAAAATAAAACAATTTAATTACAATTCTGCTAAAAATAGCTAAATAAATAGAAAATCCGTAACAATATTTTCTCGTGCAGTTATTTTTAGCTAGAAGCATAATGTTTTTCTATCATCCTGGAGTTGGCCAGAAAATAAGTCTCTAATATCGCTGCGTTCTTTTGAATCGATCTGAGTTACTAGATTATTAGATCATAACTTTTACTGCCGCTTCTATCTCTGTAATGGTTAGTTCACCTATTTGTTGTATCGGCTGCGCAGCCGGTGTAGTAGTTGCTGATAGTACCATGGTTCCCAGGTATATTTTTGAAAATATCTATCCGGAATTGGTTACCAGCACGTCAAAAATTGATCAGTAGCCGACAGGCCGCCCTAGCAGAACAGACTACACTTATTAAATGCAAAAGGAAATATATATATGTTGCAAACAAGGCAGTTGAAGTTTACAATCATAGAGAATAATAGATTATATTGATTTACCAAAGTTTGCATATCTAGTAAACAGACTGGCAGGCAAACGGACTGGCTGCATGGGCGTTTTTACATGTGTAATGTAAATACGAGTCAGTTTCCCTTGGAGAGTTTTCCAAGAAAGCATCCCTTTCTTTACGCAGATAGCTTTCGTCTGCTTTGCCTGGCACTGGTAGATCGCGATATCACTCGTAGGACGCCCTTCCTCCGAAAAGCGGATTTTCTGCAAAGAACTTGGGTAGCCAGCCTAGCTTCATACTTCCTTCATGATTATCTTGAATAGTTTTTCAAAAAATAATAAGCGATGTTTTATGTGTGTTTATAATTCGTGTTGGATTTCCTGAATAAGCTGGCCTGATGTAAAGGAAAATTTGAAACTTCATTATAGCTTCGAGGTATTAGAATTGTTATTTTAGGTGAAGGAAACAGTTGAACATAAATGATCCGCCTATTTATTATACTCAAAAAAAAAAAAAAAGAAATGACGAATAACTTCATTTTAAGGTTAAATGCAGACAGTATTTTCTCGGAAAGTAACCAGTAGACTGAGTTGCATGTAAGTTGTCAAGTAAAACTTGCATGTTCTCTACCTTAGAAGAAATATCATATCAAATGAAGCTAAAAATGGTATTTTAAGTTAGTGATTTATTTATGCGAAGTAAAATACTGGAATTCAAAGGTAGGCTACATGTGAATGAAATTGAATGCCCCTTTATACAAGAGCCATTATCAGATTGCTGAGAATTTTATGTAAGCGAAAAAACTTGCATCTGAAGGTTACAAAAATCATATGTGCATAAACATCGTCAAGTGGCTTTGAAATATCTCCAGAAAATGATAAATTGTCGAGTGATTATGCCAGATAAAGGTATCTCTGCTCATAAACGAGAACTAGATGTGCTGATTGAGATGTTGCACAACCGTAATCTCACACTGCTGTTTCGATTATGCTTTGGAAGATGCCCTCCTTGGTTTGGTTTGTCTAATAGAAAATTTTCGATTTAGACGCTGATTTGGAGTTCTCACTTTCGTTCACATATTTTATAATCTAAAGAATTTGTATACTGTTTGCGTTATAGGTTTTATTTGCGTTTTTTTTGCGAAAATATATTACGAGAAAGAAAATGTAAGTATTTAGCTGATATTTAAAGACATAGTTGGGACTTGGTTATAATTCGATTTGTAAAATTTGGTTGAAAGAATAAAATCGGGGACATAATATGCCAGTTTTTTGAGATCGAGGTGTAGCTGATATCTAATAAAAAATTATACATATAATAATTTTAGGGTATGATTTAATTTTAATTTTTCTTATATTAGAATTATGTTGTACAGGGTTTGTTGGGGAAGTAGTAGGACTTATTTTTTCCCGCCAAAACGTGATGAAGGAGGGGGATGTTACTGCTATGGTTGGGTTGTGGGGGATCATAGCTACCAGCTCGCCGGTCGTCTACAAGCCTTCACGGAGTGTGGATCGAGTTTAAGGTGAGCCCCTTTCAAGGTGCCTTCTCATCTCCACAATCGTTAGAGCAGCGTTACGTGGTGAACTCTTGCGTCGGACTGTGTAAAACTGCGAGTGAGACACATGACATGATCAAGATTGCTTATTGGAGTGATGTCAAGGGTCGGTCAAGTGTTTTTGAGTGGATGAATTGTTCAGGAGAGAAGAGAGCAAGTTGAAGATGAGCAACAGTCGGGACGCCCTTCAACGGCAAAAAGTGACGAAAACTTAGTGAAAGGGCGAAAGCTTTTAAGCTCTGCCCACCTCAGCTCAAAAACGAGTTGCCCGCGTCCATCCAGCAATCGCTGGACCATGGAGGCTCCATTACGACAATGCGTCGAACCAAATCGCCTTTGCTGCCGTGGTTTTCCTGACCAAACATGGTATCACACAGCTTCCCAGCGTGCCCGTAGCCCAGATATTGCCTCTTCAGACTTCTTCCTCTTCCCCCGACTGAAAAGAGTCATGAAAGGAGGGCACCACGGCTCAGTCTAGGCCATTCAAGAGGTCCAGGCCAGCTCAGCAGCGGAAGAGCATTCCAGTTTCTGCGTTTTAATAAGCCTTCAGTGATTCGCAGTCTCTGGAAACGCTGTGTTGTTGCAGAAGGCACATATTTTGAAAACTATTAAATCGATGCGTTTTCCGAACAAACCCTGTATGTGAGATAAGGCGAAGAGAAAAAGTGCATGTAACGTGGGCGCACTCGGCTGATCAATATTTATTAATTTTTTACCTGAAACATTGTGTAGCGTGAAGTTTGATTAATTTCATGAATAGATTTATTTTTAAATGCTCATTTGTTAACTGCTACGCAAAGTTTGAGTTATGTTGGAAAATATAACAGCAAAAATCCACCTTTGTTTAAATCTTTATTATTTAATTTCGTTTAATCTTATGGCCCTGTCTTTCAGTGTATTTCATTTCAGTAGTTCTTTTTCATACAGTTCATACTGTAGCTGGTTTCACGCGTCCCCTTATTCGATTCGCCAGATTAGCGTTTCTCAGACTTTCTTCAAGTAGGGACCGTTTTCGTAAATTAGAACGTTCTGTGGATCACCTTACTCTTGTCTTCTTTGAAAGCAATTTTTTAGCACGTGTTACTACCACTATATTTATATTTTATAAATAAAAAAAATTTATATTCTTAGTTATCAATTAAGAAAAGTCATTTGTTTTTAATAATTCATGACTCTTAGAGTTTAAATAATTTTTTAAATATAAATAAATATTGGTACTCGCTAATGAGATGAGATTTGCCTGTCGATTCGTGCACCTCTGTTTTACGTTTGGATGTATGCTGGTGGCTGAGTGAAGATTGCAACACAGTTTAAGTCGATTTCTGTCGCATATTTTTGCGTTAGCGAAGAAAACACTTTAATACATTAAAACGTAGAACAAACAATATTTAAAGCACCACCGAAGAAATTCACTACATTCCATTTTCATTGATAATGACATGCATAAATAACCGGAATAAAAAAAAAATAACCAGAAATTCTATTCAAAAAGGAAATTCCGAATATTCGGAATTTCCGTTTTGAGTCCTTT
>KK114506.1:290601-301793 GCA_000611955.2 Stegodyphus mimosarum | reverse complement strand
GTTTTTTTTTTTTTTTTTTTTTTCCGAAATCGGAATGGAACGGGTTAAGAAACATTGAAACTTAGTTTTATTTACCAATTGGAAAATACGTTTCAAATTGTAACCTCAGAATTTCGAGATGCGAAGAGGTATGTCATTGCATAATTCTTTTCTAATAATGATAACAGAACATTTTTGCAAATCTGGGGTTATCACTTGTGGTTAGCGGACCGCAGTTTGAGAAAACCGGCATTAGAGAATCAGAGGCTTACTACTTTATTTAGAATTTGTTTTAATTATTTTAAATTGAATTAATCATTTACTATGTTCTATATTACTTTTTTCTTGTTCCCTGTGAGCATGCTTTCGGGTGTGGTAAGTTTCGAAATTATATCCGAAGAACGCATCTTGTTTCTGACTTTTGTTTTCGTCAGTAGAGGGCGACACGATGTTGGAGCAGCTTTTCTGTAAATGAAAAATATTTCGAATTTAAAGTGTGACCCAGTAGAAAAATAAAAATTCTTTTGGCTTTATTTCCAAATTTTATTATTTTATGCATAATTTCAAGGAAATTAACTGTATTAATAGATTTAGTAGAACAGTTTGAGAGCTGCATTTTTACATTACAAAATATCCCACTATTATGATAATAACTTAGAAATAATGATGAAATTTTTGGCTGTGCTCTCATATAGACATTACTGCTTTTGATTATTTGTTTTTGCAGAAGAGAATAAAGATATCTAGAAGTTTAGATCTGGGACTGTTTTTCTACATTTTTAGTGTTTCCGAGAATAGTATTGTATCAGACGACAAGTAGTTTGTGTTTTATACGTACTAATAATTATTGTTAGTTTTGTTTTTGAAGTGGCAACAGAACAACTTAAAGAATTAGCAAAAACATGTGCGTCTAGTAAGTAAACTTATTAAAAGAGCGTTTTATTTGCATAAGTGATGTATTTATATAAGACCCAAATCTATTTTCAACAATAAATGAATACTTTAGAAGAGTATGTTAATTAGTCTCTAGAGATACGGTGGAAGCGTAATACACTGATCATCAAAATTAAAGAATGACAGAAGTAAAATATAACTGATATTAATGAAAAATTATCAATAGAAATTTGTACAAAAGCATTAGTTAACATAAATTGCGATGTTTGGCTGTTGATTATTTGCAAACTATTAAAATTAAAACCAAATTTATGGAAATTAGGAAAAGATAGAAAAATTAAGTCACCTCTTGTAGAAAAATTTTCCTTTGATGTGGTTATGATCGCATTGGACAGATATGCATACTTGACATCTTTACCAAAGTATTGATCAATGCTTGTGAAATTCACTTCAAAGAACACTACAAACCGCAATTCCAAAATGGGTGCATTGCGCACCGTATTGTCAATCACCGAATTTGCATATTTCCGACGCTATAGTATGCGCGGAAGTTCAATTTTGTGTTCAGTTGTATTTAATTAATATAAATAATTACAGCATTGGGTACTGGTTACAACATTGACTGAGTTATACTCTTTCTCATTATTCTGTAATTTTGATGACTAGTGTAGTGTATTTTGACGTGTGAGCGAACGAAATGTGTGCTGGAAGGTTGAAGGGCGGACATAAGATTAAATAAACTATTGCTTAGTTTGTTATTGATTGTATTTATTCTGCTTAGATATAAGCGAAGTCAGCTGTAATTTGGCGTTGATTTAAAATAGTTTTGATTTTCGATTTATTTTTTCTTCATTAGGAACAAGTTATTTGCCTTAAACCTTCTTTCCGACTGTGACAGAATGCATCAGTTTTCCTCAAAAAAATGCTGACCTTTTCTTAAAAAATTTAAAATCTCTATTAAATAGGGGTGAATTTTACAAATTTTTAAGATTTTTATTTCGAGAAAGGTACCATATGCATATCTATGCTAATGTGAAATACCTCCTTAATGTTATATGCATATTGTAAGTGGCTTTAAATTAAGCATTCAGTCTTATTTTCTTGAGGTACTTTTATGTAATCTTTATTTTCCTGATCAATATTAGTGGAAATTTATTTTAGGCATGTACCGTTATTTTCTATTGTGTAAGACGCACGCTTTCTTTTAAAATGTCGTGGTTAAAAACTGGCTGCGTCATATAGCGATGGAGCCAGCACTAACGGAAACGTTGGGGGCTTTGTGGCGAACGTAAGAGATTATCGACGACACATACGGGGCGTGCTTTAGAATAGCAAGGGCTTCGTTTAATTGTTTCTTAAAAAAAGGCAAACGCCAGACATTCCATTTGAGATTCACAAAAATTTCTCCGCCCCCTTTCATTAACGAAAAACGTAGTGTGAAGGTTTCAACTTATATCAAATATATCTTGTAACGAAAGAGCTTCCCTCTTGATTGTATACTAAGTCACCTTTAAGTTGAAGACAAGGAACCACAAAAGAATCCTTTTAAGACAAGATTGCTTACAATAAAGATGAACTGATGCAATGCATTTGAAGAAACTGCATCTTAGGCTATTGTGTACTTTAAGGGGCATAGAGATGTGGTCCAGCCAACTGATGGGAGTTCTGATAGTGATGGCGAGTTGAATACTGAATAAACGTAGATTTCAATAACTGTATGTAATATTTTTCTATTAAATTGTAATCCAGCCAGTCTAATAAAAACTAGTCCAGCAACGTAGTAAGAAAAGTAAGAAGAGATGTGTCTGAAGTGAAAGTGTAAGAAAAGATGGAATGGCATTATTTCGAATGTTTTACTTTTAGATGCCCATAAAAGGAAAGAAAAAGGTTTAATTCACATGCTTTTTGTTGCCACCAACCAGAAAACATGAAATGAGAGGCTGAAATTAGATATCTAGATAAATTTGTCACACCATTATTACATAGAAATAACCAAGTAACAAATCATAGATCTCAGAATTTAGAAAGGAAGGAAAACTTCCTTTTAAGTCTCTAATTCCACCTAAAAATTTTTATACATTTTTTTTACAGCAGATATAAAATGCATTTAATGAATTTCTTTTTTGATGTATCCTAACTAATATTATAAATGTGAATGTGAGTTTGTTACGCTTTCACGCCTTAATTACTTAACCGATCATCATGAAATTTTCAAGGAATATTTTTGATATATTAGAAAGGTTATAGGCTATAAAATGTAACATATAATAGGGTTTATAGCTTAAAATGATTGTCGTTGTATAAACATTAAATTTTGAAAGTTTCATAACGATAAGTTAAACGATGTAAAAGTTTGTCTGCTCGTTTTTCATTCCGCATGTTCCGTTTAAAATTCAAAAGAATTAAATGTTTTTAACGTTTTGTTAATACTTTTTGAAATCTTGGTAATGAAAATTATTTATTTTTGTAGTAAGCTATCTTAATAAACATGTTTTTCAGTTTTTAAAATTTTATTTTTGAATTTTTTAGTAACCCCCCCCCAAAAAAAATAATATTGCAATGTTTGATATATCCAAATCGGATTTTCAAAATTATGCAGAATAGCGTCTTAGCGACATCAATATGAATTTTTTTTATCTCAATAAAGAAGGGCAGTATTCACTGAAATTTTACGCGAAGTGTATTTTTAACTTAAAAAATTAGTAACTAAAATTTTATCCTGATTATCCTGGTCAGGCACATATTATTTTCTTTTCGATAATCTTTGACACTTATTTAAGGACATCAACGCGAGCGAAGCCGCGGTTAAAAGCTAGTAATTACATATTTAAAGCATTAAATTTAAAAACAAGAAAATTATTACAATTTCGTTATTGAATAAGTGATTTTGAGTTTAGTTTTTCGATAGCCCTGCAATCGATTTCCGTGTCCAAATCGATCCCTCTCAATGTCATATCGACCACCTTGGAGAGCTTTGCCAGAAAAAGCAAGCATCGACGCGACGTAAATAGAGCCCTTGTATACTTTGTCGTATCCACGAAACAAACGTTTTGTAGATATTATTCAGTTTGAGATGAATGTCATCTATATTTTGATCTTCAGCCTGAAGAAATTTTTATAACAGAGCGAGTACCGCATTTGATGGGGAGCATAATTTCAACGGATATCATTACATACACATTGCAGGGACATTTATGTTGAATAGTGTAAATAATATTGTATTAATTTGAGAAAATTTTTCACTTCTAATTCTGTTCCCAGGCTGTTTAGGACTTCTTTGAAACTTCAACTTCTTTGAAAAAATAGCCTTCATTTTTGCTTTAAGGACGACTACTATTAAAAAAATAACTTTCCTCAGAACTACAAATTTCTATGCCCATAAAATATTTGAGAAATGTCGTTTAAAAATATATTCGCTGAATATCAAAGTTTAAAATTCAAAATTAATGTTTATTTTCCTTCACGTTAACAAAATTGTGATTAATCGATTTTTTTCCTTTTTTTTTGGTCCTTTCTATTTTATTGGAGTTCAGCTATGTTTATTTGGTATATCGATGTTAATTTTTATTTAAAACGTAAAACTGTGCTTGAAATTTGAAGAAACTGTCTAGAAAAATTTACTAGTCTTACCCATTACTATTAAAACGTATACCATTTTGCTGTATGACATATTAAAGAAGATAATTTGGGATTTCAGATGTAAGTGTAGAATTTCAAATGCGTGATATAGTGTTGCTCATACAAGTGTATATAATATACTCTAAAATTTAGTATTTTGTTCAATTCCCCCCTCCGAATAAAATGTCAGAGTTCAGATTTTAACGTTCGCCCAAAAGGGCTGTTTTAATGTCTAACTTGGTTTATTTTATTATGACAAAGCTCACGTGGGCTATCTGCCTAAGGGGGGATGCCTTCGTGGAGAATTTTCTAAGAGAGACTGGCTCATATACTTGTTACACATGGGGGAAACCACGAAAACGCTTATGCAACCAGCCCATTCGCTGCGATTTGAACTCCGGATCTAACTACCAGTGTTCAGCGATCTTATCGCTCGGCCCTCAAAGTTTAATGTGTTGTATTAGTAGAGATTATTAGATATATATATATGGTTCAGGTGGCATAGTGAAACATTTTATAGGATAATAGAGAAATATTCATTTACACTAACCTGGAAACGTTATAAATCTTCTGTATATTGGAAAAGGGAAAAAATGTATAATGTAATTCCGTGAAACTGTTTAATATTTTTAATTTGTTGTATCAGGAATTAAATCCATTTTTTAAACTGAATCAAATTCACAAAAGTTAAAAAAATCTTAAAAACTGCGTATACTGCTTTTAAATAGTTTAGTTCATCAGTAACAGACAGATTCAATTTGAAAGATAAATATTTTACTTTTGCAACAGACTTGAGGGAAAAGTGAAACAAACGCAAAATCCCATTTCCAGACTGATAGCCTTTTTTAGGTTTGGAAAAAAAAAGGACTAAGAAAAAACACCATCTTTATTTATTACTTTGGGAACATTCCACTCAGTTTCTTATCCAGTTTCCTGTCGAAATAATTGCTTTTTGCCATTTACGATGACTGGAGATGATAAATACTGATAAACCTATTTTTGTTTTCTGGTGACGCGTCACTGTAGGCTTCGATTTAAGAGTGATGCTTAGATTATAGACGAAGAGAGGCAGATAAGGAATGAACCAGGAATCTGTAGCATATATTTAATTGAAACAGTTTTAAATAGTTCAAAAATTTTGAAGTTCATAAACTGATGTGATATAACTCATTTTTCAAATAATTAAAAATGTAAAATTTCTTCGTCTAGTTGCATATTTGGCTGCTTTTAGGACAATGCAATTCTGAGGAAAATTTTTCCCATTTTATCAAAAATGTTTCTTTCTTGTTAATACTGGGTAGCCTAGATTCACTCTAGTTGGCGTCATAAATATCTTGTAATGTTATGTTATTTTGAAAGTTGCTGAATCTGATTTAACGTCTGTTAAATATGCTATAAAAAGTGACAAGGCTTTAAATATATTGCAAAAAGATGTGCACTGATTAATGTAATGTGATTTTTAATAACTTGTTTTCATATTTTTCTATCGGTAAAAATCATTGCAGTACCGTGCATTGTAAAATTATTGCGTATATTTTTCAGAGTAGTGATTAGATATTTTTTTCACTTGAATCAAAGGAGGAAGTGCGCGCCTTTATATACCGTAAAGTACTTCTATCTGTACACTTTTATGCTTACCAAAGGTAATATTTTAAAACTGTGCTTCTTGATAGAGTTCCACGAGAGTTAAAATTAACATTAATAATTTCTTTTTTTAAATGAATTTCCAGCTTTTTGTAGCCATTTTGGCACCTCTTTTTTTAGTTATTCATCTGAGGCAACTCCCTCACTTGGCTCATCCTTGTCGGCGTTGGTATTTATGATCTAAGCGGAGATGCTTGGAAAGGTCTCTTAGCTAAGCACTTTTATTAGTCATTTGGTGGGTCTAATCAGATTTTTATCTGCTTTACATGCATTTTGGTTTCTTTTTACACCCGAGAAGTACTGTATTTTATGTTTAAAAATAGTCTGTGCAAGTGATTCATTCATAGCCGACATTAGGATTTAGTTATCCGATTCTAGTTCTTGATGGATATCTAAATGCTTAATAAATCGGAATTTTTTAGTAAACTTCGAAATAGTTTTTATATGGAGAAACAGGCCCAAAAGTGGCCAAGTGGTTAAGACCGTTGAATATTAGAAGCTCGATTATAGGCGAATGGGCTGGTTTCATGTTTTTTCCTCATGTGTGACGTGAATACGAGAAAGTTTTCTTTAGAAAGTTCACCACGAAGGCATCCATTCTCTTAAGCAAATATCCCTCGTTTGGTCTGCCACAGTCAGATAATCAAACCTAAACTTTCACTTCAACAATAAACGTGGGCCAACAAACAGCGCATGATTGTGGTAATTTCGTTTGAAGTTCGACTTCCAGGAAAACAGATTGCGTGCAAGAGTGTTTTCACATGAATATGATTTAGTTTTCTATGAAACGTTCTGCAGAAGGCCTTTTCTACCAAAGCAAGTATACTCTTTGTAATAATTATCTAATAATAAACATTAAGCACTAAATTATTGCGGTGCAATAATCGTAAAAAATTTTCTGTTTCAGATACCATGACTGGCAACAGTGCAAGAGTACATGAATTGTATAAAACATCTTAGCTGGAAGCACTAATGTTTGATTATTTTCGATATTTTTGAGTACATAGCACCGATAGTGAAAAGCTGTTTTTCTTTAAAATTTTAGAGACACTTTCCCTGTTCCATACAGTTTAGAAAATTTAAGCTGTTAAAAAAAAAAAAGGAAAATCTAGATTAGAAGGTTTAATACGGTGATTCCTCTGTTCTCACATTTTTTGTAAGCTTGTTAGATTTTCAAGTAAATCAGTTTTCCCGAAGTACAGTGAAAAGCTGTTACAGAGATTTAATATCTAAGTGTTGAAATCAGAGCTTGCTACGTTTTATTTCTTTTCCCACTTTTCGTCTTTTAACGTTAGGAGCAAAATATTCTTACTCCCAGCAACAGAGCGCGCTAACTTTACCCACGTCTAATTTGAATTTAAGTACGAGTTGTTTTCCTTAAGTCTTCCAGGAAGGCATCTTCCCTTCCCCTCCTGCTAAGCTTGAGGCTGTGCTTAATTAAATCAACGAATTAGATAGTTTTCCCTCCCGTTACTGGTAGTTTGGTCTGATTTCAGTTTTAACTTTTTGACATTTTGTCTTCGAATTGATAGCTTAATTCATTTTTCACCTATTTGTCTCGTTTAAAGTATAGTTTGAAGCTTAAATAAAAAAAATCATTAATCCTTTCCTTGCATAACTTCATAAATAATTTTTTTTTCATTTCTGTGTCTTAAACAGCATATTTGAATTCTTGTATGATAAAAGTTATAAAAAAGCAATTATAGTTTGCATTACCTTAATTTACCTAGACATTTGCCCCAAAAGCGTGGTGTGAAAACCACTGATGATGACATTCATGTACAAATTTGTAGATTACTGTAAACTACCAACTGTCCTCAGTTAACCCGAAATCGCGGTTAATCCTACAGCAGTTAAAAAAATTCATTGTAATTAACAGAAAAATACTATTGAATAAGTTTATTTGTGTATGTAAATTAATAAGTTTTCAAAATAAGAACAAAGCTTAAAACTTAAAGATCAATTCTTTTGTTCATAGTATTCGTGCGTTTCGGTAGGAATTAAAGGGAGACGGAAGGTTAATTGCTGTACGCTTGATTTACTTGTAAAATTTAATATTTTATTTTTAACGGAGGATTTAGCAATGTTTATATATTCTAGATTATGTACAATTAAATTACTTGTTGGTGTCTTGCATTTACACAGCTGAGGCGATTTTAATACTCTCTAACGCAGTTTCATTAAAGAATCATAAGCGACTATGAAATTTTTATTTAATAAGTGAGAGTTTTACTTAACAAAGAACAATAATTAGCGATTTACAACTGAAGTGTTGAAAAAAGAACTTAGTAGACTAATTACTACCTGTTAATTATCTTCAGTCTTACCTATTAGGGGATAATTGCAGGAGTATATCCCAAGACGGAAGGTAAAATGGTAGGGGGGGGAAATCTGACTGACTGAGATTCTGATTCAGCTCGCCAGCGGCCGAACGGTAAAGTTGTTGAACGCTGGTAGTTCGGTCCAGAGTTCGAATCCCGGCAAACGGGCTGCTTGTATGGACATTTTCGTGGTTTTCTCCAGGAGTAATGAGCATACGAGCCAGTTTCCCGTAAGAAGTTCTCGAAAGGCACCCCTCGCCTGAGGCAGATACCTTTTTTTGTGCTTTGCCGTTATTACATAAACCAAACCAAAGACTGGCTCAGGCACAAGGCACAGTCTGAATCCTCTGTCGCCAATATATATAGCTTGGCGCGCGTTCGATTTACTCTTCTCAGGTTCATTATGCAAAGGAGATGGTAATTTATTCTAACAGTTATTGTGGATGAAAACATTTCCTTAATAATGGGAATCATTTTGTGTCACTGCTATTATGCTACTCGTTTTCTTCTTTTTGTATTTCCCATTCCGATGGTTGTTGGTAACAATTTTTCTGTCGTTCTGAAATAAACGAACAAAACAAAACTTTTTAAAAAAATGCGGTTAAACTTTTTAGAAAAAGTGGTTGATCTTCCGTCTAATCTGGAGTATTTATAAAATATATGTACTATGATATGGAAAAGAACAACAGTCTGCAAGTTAATAAATCTGACCCTACAATGCATTCTGTCGTTGTCAAACATGTTGTAGAAGGTGATATTTACATGAAGCAAATTATTGAGAAGACAGTGCAGTCACATTTGACGATGGACTTCATACACTGATCAACCCAGGCTTGACCTTGGTCTGCAGATTGTTCAGTCTGTCTCTCCTTATTTAAATCGGATCACCAGTGCAGATTAGTTCTTAACATCTTTCACAAACACTATTAGATGAAACTTGCATAGTAGTTGTTAAATTGCATGTGATTAAGAACTCAGCGCAGCTTTTCTTGGAATATCCCCCGTGATCCATCCTTCACATGGTCCATATGTAGCCGTCGTGTGCCTTTCTTTATTTAATTAAACAAGTAAATAAATGTACTGTTTTAAGCTATTTTCGGAAAAGTTTTTGGTTTCCTTAGAAATTCTTCTGGCGTTTTGCTTGGTCCTAATTTCTTTGCAGTTCTTTCTTTCCCTCTCTTTTTAAAAATCTCTTTTGAGAGCATTATATTCATTATTATCGTTTATTAAGTCATCATCAGATTAGACTACTTCAGAGTTACTATTGTGATTATTCAGTTTTGTATTTTCATCTTAAATCATCTTGCCGCACAAAATAGTTTTCTTTGTTCCTGCCAGATCTTCATTAGTTAGATGGTTAAGCAAATCGCATTTGGTCATAATTTAAGTATTTTCTACTATTAGACATAATTTAAAATTAAAATTATACAAAAGAAATACATGAGCTTTCGCGCTTAATAAAATATGCAGCACAGTAGATTATACCATTTTATTTCTTGATTGCACTTGACTGATTTATAGGAACTGTAGACGAGGGTTCCTATAAATCCTGTTGCTGGAATTTTAAAATGAGCTTAAAGGGGAAGAAAGGGTGACTATTCTTTCCGCTGTAGGCATGCATTATGTAATACATGTGTCTTAATAATTTGGACAGATATTCTGAATTGTCGATATGCGTTTAGCTTGCGAAGTTCCGTAATGACAATTTCTAAACTCTTTACCGGTTACAAACGTGTAGCTTTTAATTTTATCGTTCATATCTATCACATTAACTAATACTGATTATACAAACCTTATCAGAAGTTCAATAGCACGTCAGCGATTACGTCTTTTCATTGTCGAACTTCGAGCCTTCGTTTTCTTTTCTGTTGCCAATTTGTTGGCAAATCCTTTTCATTTCTATGGAAATCTAATATATTCAGCATAATTTCTCTTTCTTTGTGATTGCTTCATAGTACTTTTCTCCCCCTCATTTACTTCCTGGTAAACTGAAATCACTGCCAAAATTTTTTTATTCGTTCTTCTTTTAGCAACCTTTTCCTTATTTTAAAGGTCGTTTAAGTGAAACTTCATTCACTGCCAGTTTAAAATCTTAGTTTTGCTTGTAAGTCAATTAGAAAACTGGTCTCCTACTGGGCCTGTTTTTATTTAGTATCTGCTAGAAGGAAATATACTCAGCATTTCATTATAAACTCGACACACATAATCTGTCGTCCGCAAATATTCTTCGTAACTTCCGAATCGGCAGTTGATCTTCCGGGAACGTTTATTATTACTTCATTAACTTCCCCAGTGAGGTAAACATTTGAGTAACGGCTTTCAGTGAGTGGTGTTACTGCATTTCAGAATGAATTTTTTTCGAAATACAAACTGTTTGAAACCTTTTGATAAACGGATTTGTAAAGGTATGTTCTCTTAATATTTACATTATCCATTGACCGTAGTTCATTTTTTAAACTATTATTCTTTTTTTGCGTTAAGTATATTTTGGGGTTATTTCGAAAATTATAAATGTTACTATTTATGTATTAATAATAAATGTCTGCTTTGTAAACGTTTCGCGTTTTAAAAATATTTTTAATTTCAGATATGTTACGAGTTTATTAACCTGTAATATATAATATTGTGAACTTTAATAATTTTACTAACAATTTTCGTTGTTAATAAATATATTTTTCACATTGATTTAATTAATTTAAAATTTTGTTTTCTTAAAATATCAAAAAAAAAAAAAAA
>KK114506.1:274055-290571 GCA_000611955.2 Stegodyphus mimosarum | reverse complement strand
TTTTTAGCTCTTCTGATATGAAATAAATTCGCATACATACTACTGTAATTGCGTTTTCGTATGCGGATTGTAGTAGATTAGTTCTTTGTATTCGCATCACTGGTATCCTCTGTGAATATTGCCATTTCTGATTTTAGAAATTATTAATATCAAAATTAACCTTCCTTGAAGTACAGTAGGTTTTTGCCAAATTAGAGTGTTTCATTTTTGTAGTACATAGATAGGATGAAATAGATTAAATCTTAAAATAAGTTAAAACTGCATATAATGGATTTAAAATTTTAAGAGGAATAAACGTTTTATGTAGATAAGTCTAGTTTTCAACGCATTTTGCTCCCTCTCCCGAAAAAAGCGTTTTCTATGTTAAAAATTAATTTGTTAAGTTACAAAATTTGGAAATCAAGATTTCTGGATCGATATTTTCCGAATTTTTGTAATAATAGATATGAGAAACATGCCAACTTAACATCTGTTCTGTTATGTCAAATTGCATCTTTTCAAATTAACGAAATAAAATTAAATGCAGCTCAACGGCTTGGACGTCATATGTTTAGCAAGTTAAAACGAAGAAACCTAAATAAATAAAAGAAAAGGGGGGGGGACTCTGAAGATTTTAAACATTTTAAAAATGATGTAATTGGGAAAATCATTTGCTAGATTTCGTAAGTTTTAATGAATATGGAAGATCTGAAAGAAGTCAAGCCTACCAGTGGCAGAGTAGATAAGACGGCTGAACACTTATACTATTTAAATTTTGGGTTCGGTTGCATCCTGCTTCGGAAGATAAGCCTCTGGTGTGCTTATCAAGTTGCCCCCCCCCCCGACAGCGTGATATTGATTTGAAGTTTTTTCAAATTCATTATTTGAATAAAGGTATGGAAATTCACATTGAAATAACATATGAGATTCATTTCCAGAGCCGCTCTCATCAGTTGATAAGACTATGATTTTTATTTCGTCCCTTGCCCTTTCATATGCTCTCAAAAATTTCAACTTAATACGTTCTTGTGCAAAATCTTTACATATAAAATGTCGATGTAAATCTTGAAACAATATCCAGACCGCATTTTATGTATTTATAGCTGCCAATAAAGATTTTAGAGTTAAAATTTAATAACTTAATTCTGAGGAATGTCTCGTTAATTTTTATACTTCGGTGATTGCAAGTCAAAACAAGTTTCTCGCAGCTTCCCTTCCCCCCGAATTACAAATTAGAGACAGCAGTTTAATTAAATATATCGTAATATAACATAAATACATTTAATTAGATAAAAACATTTGTTTATAATTAACTTCAAAGAATAACAGATTGCAGTGTTTTGCGAGATGAAACTGGTGGAAATATTCTCTTGACATAAGTCTATCGGAAGAAAAGACTCCATAAAGTTCGGCGAATTTTTAGTCAAAGTTTGCCTTTGATGACGTAACATTTTTTATTTATTTGTTTTAAAGGAATTTAGTTGCTAACTTTCTTTTTGAGGGTATAGTCACCTGTATTCTCTCCTTAAATCCGTTTGAAGTTCAAGTAAGTGCAGATTGTAATTTTATGGAAAACTGGAGAAGCGATTTCAATAAAACGTTGAAATAATTGGAAATAGGCAGTAGGTAAAAAACAGCTCATTGAAAAGTACATAATATTAAAAAAATTAAGGATGCTATTTAACTTATTTTCCCTATTCCCGCGAAAAGTTATTCCTCCTTCTCAGTGCCAGCTATTCCTGTGGAACTCTGAAGAAACGCATTGCTTTTTATTTAGTTAGATAATCAACAGATACAAGTTATGAATATGACACATGAAAACTTAATGCTACAGTCCTGCTAACTTGACTCCCTATATCTCAACATTCTATATAACTCGACAACGTTTAAGGAACTTTTTAAAGATATCTCTAGGTCAAACAGAGCAAATATTACATACGGTACATATAATTATTATTTATGCATGTGTCTTTCCTGTTCTATTCAAAGATTTGAGTTCGTTTTCTGTAATTTTTCCTGTTTTTGCATTGTGCCATTAATTCTTGGAACTGCCTAACAAATTTCAAGACATGTTGTAGTACTTGGCAATGCTTGTTTGCTTCTTTTAAGGATACAAAGAAAGTTGCGTAAGCTTACTCTTGGTTCACATTCCTTTCTACTGCAGCGAAACGTTAGGAGAGTTAATTGAAGTTTTGTAACTGCATCTTATTGCAAACTAAACTTGCACCAGTTCATTGTGGGTATCGCTCCTCAGTTCACGTCCAGCCGTATAAGTGTTATATATTTTTGGGAACTTTTGATATTCTGTGAATTGAAAATGTCATTCAAAAAGAAAAGGAAACAAACTAACGTGACAATGGGAATGAAACTAGATAGATGCCTTAAAGAGATTGGACAAAGAGGAAAGTATGAACCAAATTTATTGTGGATTTAGATGTTGGACAGACTACTTTGATAGGGTGGAAAAGGAACAGGTCCGAAATCGAGTCTTGGTGTGTGAAAAGAGCCATGTTTGGATAGTGTAAAGGAAAAGTATGAAAGGTGGTGAATACGAAAAAGGTAAGCGGGGTGCTTTATTTGTGGTTCAGGCAGTAAAGGGAACAGAGAACACCTATTTCATGACCAATTTTACCACAGAAAGCTCTAAAATTTTATGATGAATATCAAGGAGAGCCTGGATTTACTGCTAATGATGGCTGCCCCAACAAATGAAAAAAGTGTTATGGCATCAGGCAGTTAAACGTTTATGGGGAAAAGCTGTTGCTAACTTGGAAAATACTGCAATATTCAAGGAAGATTTCTACAAACTAATTGAAAAGGAGGATATATCTGGAGATCAAATTTATAATTGTGTTGAGACCGGTATGAATTTTTGAATGCTACCTTCGAAAATGCTGGCATCCAGGGAAGAAAATTGGCTTCTGGCTACAAAAGAAGCAAGGAGAGAGTCACAAACTTGGCATGCAGCTTTACAACAGGCAGCCATAAGCTGAAACTAGCTCCAGAATTGCCAACTCTCCCGATTTAGGCGGGAGACTCCGGATTTCTCCCGCCAAATCGTGCCTCTGGATTTCTCCCGCCAAATCGTGTTGGCGGGAGTTCTCCCGCCAACACGATTAACAAAAAATTTCTCTTATTCTTAAAATTTCTCACGATTTTTATGTAGCTTGACTGGGGTGTCTGAAAGCACCTGGTTTTTCTCTAGACTATATAGCCGTTCCATTGGTGGAAAAGTTTTTAAAATCAAAGAATCTACCAAGGAAGGTGATTCTCTTTCTAGACAATGCCTCATCTCATCCTGATGCAAAACAGTTACCAGACAAAGATATGAGGCATGTTTCTCCCTCCTAATGTGTGTCAGCCAATAGACCAGGGTGTTTTGGAGGTATTGAAGAAAAAATGCTAACTCCTTTCATGTCTTGTCCTAGCCGTGGCGAAAGGGTGTGATATGATCAATAAACTGAAGAAAATAGATATGGCGGATGTTGTTGGATGAATAGCTCATTCTTGGAATGAAATCGAGCAGATAAGCCTTCTTCGTTCCTGAAGAAAGTTGATGGACCATTCAGGAACAAATTTTTTGAAAGCAAAGAAGAGACAGAAAATTGTGAACTAGTTGACTTATTTTAGAAAATTCCAGGCTATGAAGAAGTTACTTATGGTGATGTTGAAGAATGGATAAGATGAAAATTGTGAAATTTAAGGACACGTAATTATAGTTGCACTGGTGAAAGACAATGTGGATAAAAACGAAGATGAATCGGAAAATGAAGATATTGAAGAAAACTGATGAACTAAAATGATGACCCATAGTGAAGGACTGAAGGAATGCTCCATTACATGGAGGAGCAAGGTGCATTTGGTATGGAGATTTTGTTGCTCCATCACCTGCGGGATGGAGCTGCATGACTATGAAATGAGCATGAGAGACAATCTACTTTTACATGATATTTTCTACCAAGAACTTCTATAAATTTTTCTTCATTTTTTATGTAAGTTTTTTTACTCAATTATCGTAGGATATTTATTCTTTTTGATTCCTATTTTGCTAGAACTTGACATAAAAAATTAACATTAATTTAATTGCATGCTGTACTTTTCATGTGCATTATTGTACTACAAATGTCTAGAGTAATTTATAGTTAAATATTAAGAACTCTCAAGAACCCACTCCTTATTTCGTAAATCTTGTCTTTTCAGAAACTTGACGGTCTCTCAGTCCGCATTATGTCGAGTTTGCGGAACTCTACTGTACCTGTGAGCTCAAGCTTTGAGATTATCTTATAATGAAATTCTTTAAAACTAATGCTAATCATTCCAATGTAAAAAATAAAAAAAAAAAAAAAAAAAAAAAAAAAAAATGCAACCATCTGTATTAACTTGATTCCACATAAATTTACTTAAGTATGAATGTAAGGGGCTTCGTGCTGTTCTGTGATGTTTTTGTTGTGCTATTTTGATGAACTCTGGTCTTTTAATATTTTCATTATGTGCATCAGTATGAGCAGTCCTGCAACTTTGAAAATATGCCTTTGCGTACTATTTTGTAAACATAGATTCCAAATTTTATCCTTTTCCAGGATGGAAGAGAATATGAAGGAATAGCAGTTAACTTACAACTTGTGTATAAAACCTAACATATTTTACTCATCAACGTTAAAAAAAAATCAAAGCAGAGTTATAAGATCTTGTGACTTCACACTTATCCATTACTGACGATATTGTCAAAAATAGTTGATGGTAAAATACACAAGTGCTGTAAAAAGTTAACTGCTCAGTCAGTGCAAGTAGAAAATTAAAAAGCCACAAATTTAACTGCATTAGACTTGGCAGCAGTGGTTGAGATTTCACAAAATGTTAAAATTTCTTCAGAAAGTTCACTATTGATAAAATTTATCAGAAAGTTTACCATTGCGATCAAATATTCCAAATTTAACAGTTTTTGGATTATATACAGAATTAGCAGCTAATTTTTTTACTCTTATTTATTTCTTGAAGAAAGACTGCAAATTCAAGGTTAGAAAACCTTCCTTATCAAGTCCCAGGGAACTAAACTATATCACGTAAAAGATCTAGAGGCCCATTTGCCAATTCTATTGAATTAAAAGCTAATACGAGTTCTTAAATTACCTAACCACAAATTTCAAATGAATCACTTAGAAGTTCAATTTACGTAAAGTCTAAATTTTAACTAATTGAGGTAACTTTAGAATACAGGGCTTGTTCAGATTTGGAGGTGTTTAAAAAGTTTATAAATAGCAAATTAGTGGAGTAGAATGCAGTTTGACCCTAATGATTTATAGTAAATGTGGTATTTTTTAACCTTAACACACATTTTAGTTCAAATTTTCATTGTTAAGTGGCACTGTACAGTTACTACTAAAAAATGTACAAATTTAAATCTTTCTAAAGCTAATAACCAACAGAGAATTCAAATGGACTGGTGCATTATTAGTAGTCTTGTAATATACTTGCAAATATATCCGAATAAATGTTTATTATTTTTATAATTATGTTTTATCATGCACTAACAATTATAATGCTGTCTTTCAGTGAAAATTTGAACTAAAATCTATTTTTAGGCCAAAAAAATTCTTTTTGAAAGTTTTTAGGTGCAAATTATTTATAATTTTTATTCTATTTGGTTTTTTGAAAAGTATCCAGGGTTATGGAATGCTTTACAAAATAAATTTTTCTTTAGCAGAGAGCTGGTATTCAGCATGGGGATGAAAACAAACACTAAAATTTTTTAAAAAACTGTAACTAGCCATTCAGTTCATTCTTCAAACTGAATCTGTTAATTCCTTGGCTTTGTTGTGATTATGCACAGTAACTTTAATTCCAGGAAGAGCACTTTTGCCATTTGTTTATGGGCTCACCAGCAGCAGAATAGTAAAGTTGATGAACACTTGTAGTTCGTTCTGAGGTTAGAATCCCATGAACAGGCTAACTGCATAGGTATTTTTGTGGTTTTCCCCTTATGTATATGATCGATTTCCCTTATAAAGTCCTCCACGAAGGCATCCCTTCCCTTAGGAAGATACCCGCCATGTCCTTTGCCATAATCAAATCAATAAATCAAATAAACCATTTGTTTATTTTTTAAAGTTTTCAAGTCTTTTTCCTGCATAAAGTTTTTTTTATATATTTTGTACCCATTTCTTTTTCGTAGTTTTCCTGTTATCATATTTGGTAAATAGAAATTAGTATTGCCCACTTATAGTGTTTATTGGAACAGTTACTTTTAAAGACTTTGATGATTGTAAAGACATTCAATATAATTTTTATTTTCACTTATAAATATTAAAAATAATGGCGGATTTGGTCCTTAATTGGAATAATAAGGAAGTGATTATTGCGAAATCAGACATGACATTCAAATAAAAAAAGTTGGGGGGAGGAGGATTATAATTAAATGAAAACATAGATGAATTTTTTTGGGTTTCAGTCTGCCATTTATATCTCAATTCTGCATTTATCTCTATTTTTATTAAATTGCTTTTTTAATGTTAGGAAATGAGCACATTTATAATTTATAAAATTTTGCTACTTATATATATATTTATGTATGTAACGAGTTTTTAGTTGCATAATGCAGAATTTAATTTTAAGGTGACCGGACAAATTATGTCAATTTGCCACACGTTATTGCCATGGTTGGTTTACCAGCTAGGGGAAAGACCTACATTTCAAAAAAGCTGACGCATTATCTTAATTGGATTGGCATCAAAACAAGAGGTAAGTTATTTTATTTTCTACTATTTCCATACATATGTTTTAGCTCGGTGGTCTCAAACTGAAATTGCATGCGAGTCAAATGTACAAACTGAAAACTGATGGACCAGAGTTTTTTTTATAAAATAAGTTTTAAATAAAGTATCGCATGCTAAATGTTTATCAAAACATACGTATACAATACAATCAGAAAGGGAAAAAAATTAAGACTTTTTATTTTCTACCTAAGTTTCTCCTTGTAAGAAATTTTTGTTGGTTGTACTTCAGAATTCAAATATGTTGACAGTTAAATATTAAATTCTTAGAATAACACTTCTTTCAAATAATTCCAACATGGTCAATTAATCATTAAATAATTTACTGTAATTTAAATTAAAAATAAACATTCTTAAGTTTTCAGAGAAAATTTACCTAGTGGACAAAACTTCAGAATAAATATTAACAACCTAGTCTCTTTCTATTATATATTCAGTTTTTCTTTGACATGTGAATAAAAATACATTCTTTGTCACATAAGTAAAAAATTGTATGTAAATAATCACGAACTTTGTAATTTCTTGCTATAACTGGACACTTGATGTCATTTTTATAAAAAAGTTTGTAGTTGGAAAAGTTTGTAGCCTTGGAGAAACAATGACTAGAAGTTATGTTCATTGTGGCGACATCATTCGCGTTGATGAAGCGCCATCAGCGAAACTTCTCTCATGCGTTTTTCTTTTCACCAGAGTGGCAACAGTAAGCCTTCAACAAGAAAAAGAACATTGACTTTTTCTGTCTGTATTATTCCATATCCAAAAAATGTAAATAAATATTAATCTTCTTGGAGTCAGAACGACGTTTAAAGTTTCCTATGTTCCAAACTTCCACACTGGTTTACCCGGATGCGATCCAATTCAACTTATGAAGTGTAAAGATGGAAAAAGAACGTACGATGTTTTTGTAATATAACGAGACTGAAATACTCTTAAAATGGTAAGTCCATTTTAAAAATTCTTGTTCTATATTGCAATATGCCTTCAGATGTAATGTATGCAATTAGAATTCTCTGAATGCATCAAATGTGTTAAGAATAAATGAACTAGTTTTTACTAAGCAATCTTTAAGCAGAAAAGCTTAAGCTTTAAAAAAATAAAAAGTTGGATAAAGGTAGCTGCACTTCCGTTAAGCCTAATTCTACTATGGCTGAAGGAGATGAAAGTAAAGAAACTGAAACTAATGCCACACCTGCGACTGTCGCCAAGGTCAGCATCAAAATTCCCCCTTTTTGGAAACCTGACCCTAAAATATGGTTTCTTCAGATTGAAGCCCAATTTCGCAATGCTGGAATAACGGCTGATCAAACAAAATATGATTATGTAGTCAGTTCTATTGAAACAGGGACATTGTCACAAATCTCTGATATTCTCACTAAACCACCAAACAACGGCAAATATCTGGCCATTAAAAACAGGCTGATTGAAATTTTTGCCGACTCTGAAACACAGAAAACCCAGAAACTTCTGACCGAATTAGAACTGGGTGATAAGAAACCATCCCAACTTCTCTGCGAAATGCGTAACTTGGCGGCTGAGAACGTGCCAGATGAATTTTTGAAAACATTGTGGATGCAACGACTACCACTTAATATGCGGAGCATTTTATGTGTAAGCAGTGATGATTTGTCAAAATTGTCTACAATGGCTGACAAAATTTGGGAATTAAATCCCAATCCACCACAGGTAGCTCGCATTGTTTCTTCCCCATCTGATAACATTACCGCCGAAGATCTACAGAAACAGATATCAAACTTAACACTGCAGGTAGCAGAAATGAATAGGCGTAGAAACCCCAGTCCAGAAAGACGACGATACAAGTCGAATTCTAGAAATAGTTTCAAAAATAACAATAACCCCAGTCCAGAAAGACGACGATACAGGTCGAATTCTAGAAATAGTTTCAAAAATAACAATAACCCAAATAATTGTTATTTTCATCAACGCTTTGGTGAGAGAGCGTACAAGTGCACTCCACCATGTAAATATCAGGCCTCGAAACAGGAAAACTGAATCCCCGGCCTTCGATGACGACAGAAAGTCAAGGGGTACAGCTGAGTCGTCTATATATTCGTGACAACGCATCAGCAACCCATTTTTTAATTGATACCGGAGCGGAAATATCGGTTATTCCACCAACACCATCGGAAAAAAGAACTGTGGCTAAGCTTGAGTTATTCGCAGCTAACGGTACAACAATCAAAACATATGGTCAAAAATTATTAGAGCTAGATTTAGGGCTACGCAGATCTTTCAACTGGCCTTTTATCATTGCGGATGTTAATAAACCTATCGTCGGAATAGACTTTCTTTCACATTTTAATTTGTTAGTTGATAGTAAAAACAGAAAATTAATTGATGGCACCACCTCATTAGCAACTACAGGTGCTTTGTGTAACAATAGCGTCACTCCTAAATTCATTGTTAATACTTTTCACAACCCATATAGAGACATCCTAAACAAATTTCCTAACTTACTTAAACCCAACATAAAAAACAATAAAGTTAAAGAACATGATGTGCAACATTACATCGAAACCAAAGGTAACCCTGTATCCTTTAAAGTCAGAAGACTTTCTCAAGAAAAGTTGATTGCCGCGAAAAAGGAATTCGATTATATGCTGCAGGAAGGTCTCTGCAGACCATCCAAAAGCAGCTGGTCAAGTCCATTACACCTCACTTTAAAAAAATCCGGTGACTGGAGACCATGTGGCGATTACCGTGGCCTTAATGCAAATACTGTTCCAGACCGTTACCCACTACCATTTCTAACGGACTGTACTCATATTCTGTATCGAAAAACAATTTTTTCAACAATAGATTTGCTAAGAGCCTACCAACAGATTCCTGTGCATGAAGCTGACATTCCGAAGACAGCCATCATAACACCTTTCGGACTTTTTGAATTTCCTTATATGACATTTGGCTTACGCAACGCTGCACAAACCTTCCAAAGGTTTATGAATACAGTGCTTAGCGGCCTAGACTTTGTATTTTGCTATCTCGACGATATCCTCATCGCCTCGCCAGACACTGAAACACACAAAAAACATCTTGAATTAATATTCCAAAGACTCAATAACTATGGACTGTGCATAAACATTGCAAAATGCAAATTTGGTCTGAGCAAAGTTGAATTTTTAGGATATGAAATATCAAAGGAAGGAATCAAGCCTCTTTCATCGAAAGTCAATACAATTAAAGAATATCCTAAACCACAATCCTTTACAAGCTTACGCAGATTTTTGGGCATGGTGAACTTTTACCATCGTTTCATTCCAAACTGCGCCAAACTACAACAACCCCTGACAATCTTACTGAAAGGAGTGAAGAAAAACAGCAAAAAAGCTTTAATTTGGACCGAAGATGCGCTGAAGGCTTTCACTGATATCAAAAGCGCACTGTGCAACTCTGTAATGTTAGTTCATCCCAATCAAGCGGCGCAGATCACCCTAACTACAGATGCATCTGATTCTGCCGCGGGTGCCGTGATTCATCAACTATCCAATAATGACAAACAACTGCTAAGTTTTTTCTCCCGATCTCTCTCACAAACACAGAGAAATTACAGTGCATACGATCAAGAACTATGTGCAATCTACCTAGCGATAAAGCATTTTAAATACATTCTGGAAGGACGATCATTTACTGTCTTCACTGATCATAAACCTATCACTTTCGCTTTCCACCAAAATTTAGATAAAGCTTCTCCAAGACAAGTATGGCAGTTGAACTACATTGCCGAATTCACTACAGACATACGCTACATTTCTGGAGAAGAAAACATTGTGGCTGACACGCTATCGAGAATCGACACCATCGCTATCCCAGCTCCAATTGATTATACAGTTATTGCAGATTGCCAGGAGGATGAAGACCTCAGGATTCTTAAATCAAATTCCAGTTTCAAAATAGTACAAATTCCTATTCCAGATAGCAATAAGAAAATTTATTGTGATATCTCCACAAATTTTAACAGGGTTGTGATCATCTGTCTTGTTATGAGGCTGCAGCCTCTCCCAGAACTGACCAGAATTCTTGATTTTTTTTAAGTCATTGCACTTGTTTGTTCTTAATTTTATTTTTTCTTTAAAAAAGGGATGACAACATTGTTTCCTGTCTTTGATAGGCTAAAATTTTCCAGTTTTGTAGTCATTCCATTCATACTTATACTGTTAATGCAGTTGAAAAACTTTTTATGGCTGTTATTTTATTACATTTTTATTATTTAACGTATTGTAATGGGCTTTGTGATTCAATCTAGTAAAATTTGGAGATGTCTTGACAATACAAAATTTTTAACCTTAGCTTCCCCTGACCAAAATCCTGGACTTGCCAACAAATATAGTTGTAAAAGCAATGCTAATCTTTTTGACTATTCTTGATTAAAGAATTATATTAGGTAATACTAACAGAATGTTGTTGTCAGTATTTGTTTACTTTTTCAAAAATGTTTTTTTGTAGTGTTGATAAATCTTTTATAATTTTAGTTTTTAATGTTGGAGAATATCGTCGGTTAGCAACAGAAGCATACAGAAGTCACGATTTCTTCCGTCCTGATAATAAGGAAGCTATGGCCATTCGAAAGTAATAAATTTTACTGTAAATCTGTAAATTTTTTTTTCATAAACAATTTCACAATTTAGGAAATTTTTGCAGTTTTGATTGTTTAAAATTTTTACTCTAATTCACAGTAAATGTGCTTTGGATGCTTTGGAAGATGTTTGCAAGTGGCTAGAGAGTGAAGGCGAAGTTGCGGTATGATATTTTCCATTTCACCAATTCTTCTTTTTTAATGTTTCTATGTTTGATATTGTATGGTCATAACTTGTTAGATGTTTTTCTAGCATAATTATTGCCTTTGGTATTTATTTTTGCCTTAACTTGCCTTTTACTGCCTTTGGTATTTAACTATCAACTTTTAAGAAGTCATAAAATTTGTTTATAATACAGTATTAAGTTCTTAAAAAAGCATTAACAAAGATAAAGTACATATGGTCAGTCCAATTTGAGAAATCTAATTTTGTAAAAGTAAAAATTTGTGTTATAAGCAAAAAAATTAAGACAGATTTAATTATTGTTTAAATTTCATTTACACATTAAATCCATAATAGTTATTCTGAAAGCTTGTGTAATCAGTTTATGAGAACATAATCATTGTTTACGTGTACTGTTAAAAAAGTAAACCATTGTACTTGGTTTAATTTGTGTATGCTTCACATTATACAATTATAAACATTAACACTTAATTTATGCTTTTAGAGCTGAAGAAATATTTGAAAATGGGGAAAATGTTCTCTTTTTTTTTTCTTTGAAAAGGTTCTTCTAGCTGTTTATTCTGCATATAATTGTTTATCTCTGAATATACTTAAAGTTGTTAATCACCTGTGTGTTTAAGACTATATAATTTGTATAAATCCTCTTGTTTTGCTCTAATAACTTAAATTTGGTTTGCCGTTTATGTAAATTTTTGCATGCCTTGTTGTAATAAATAATCTAAACTTTAAACTCTTTAAATTATATTTATTTTCTCAGTAATGTATGGTTTTTATTTCATGTGCATTTGTTTTTCTGTATTATATTTTTTGCATTAAAAGTGCACACATTTAAATACATAATTTATGAGGCATTCTTCTAGTTTTTTTCTTGTATGTGTCCCTTCCTCTTCCCTAAAAAACTTTTGCATTAATTTTTAGGTTCTTAGTTGTTGAAATAGGATGAATTTGGTATTTATGAATATTCAGTTTATTTACTCAAAGTATATACTCAAAGTGTAAGGGCTTTATACTCCTTCAAAACAGATAATTTAAACACACATTTAAATGACCATAGCTGAAGCTTTGGGTATAGCTATTGGGATTATTTCTGTGTTTTCTGTATGGTGAACGTTTCTAGCATCTTGTATGTTTTTAATAATATTCAGAATATGTTTGGGAACATATGTGGTACTATTAAAACATTTTAGAAAAGTACTTGAGTTAGTGGGATTTAAGAAGAGAAAGCTTGTAGTTGGACATATTTTAAAAGTAAACACATTTTATGCTCCCATTTTTAATGTATTGATACAATTAACAATACATTAAAAATGGGAGCATAAAATGTGTTTCATTAAAAATGGGAGCATAAAATGTGTTTACTTTTAAAATATGTCCAACTACAAGCTTTCTCTTCTTAAATCCCACTAACTCTCAGTAAGTATTACATAATTGTTAAAAGTAGAAGACCATTTCAGTCTTTAAAAAAAAAAAAATTGTTTTCTTTCATAGGTTTATGATGCAACAAATACAACACGGGACAGAAGAAAGCTAATTTATGATTTTGTATGTGAAAAACATGGTTTTAAGTTATTTTTCATCGAATCTGTGTGTAATGATCCAGGTATCATTGAAGTAAACATTAGGGTATGTAAACAGCATTTTTATATTGTCCTTTATTCTCATTTGTGAGTGTTTTACCATAAAATCATTTTAATCTTGCATATACAGTGCAATTTAGCAAGTTGCATTATAATTCAGTTGGTGAAAAATATCTTTAAATTATTATAAAGTATCTGAAATTAGAATGGTAAGTTTTAATAAAAATCAATATTGTTTATTAAAAAAAATACATAATATATTCAGGGTGGAAGGGAAGCTTGCATTTAAATTTTATTCATGTGACAGAACATTTGGCATTTAATTAAGCATTGACTAGTAACTGAAATTCCAAGAATGATGATTTAACAAGGTATCATTGCATGCACTTACTTGTCTATAATGAAAATCTGTTTTTAATATGAACATTTGTAATTTCATAAATTTAAAAACATGACTAGAAAAAGTAACTGTTTTTAAAGTTTTTCTATATTTATGCAAAAAGATAAATATTATAAAAATCAGGATAAGTTGCTAAGTTTTGTGAAAAAGTGCATATATATAAAAACTTTATGGTACAGTTGATGTACATATGTTTACCAGTAAAAGGAAAATTCATGCTGGATTTTGTTCTCAAGAGTTTTTCTAATAAATTTCAAGACATGTGCATATTTATTCCGACTAAGCCTTAGTTATTTAATTTTTTTTCAGAAAGTGAATATTTTGGTTGCATTATGTGCATTTTCTTTTAATTATTTGGAGTTATTTAATGCATTTCTTTATTTTTAATTGTTCTTTTCCCCTTTCTTTCATTTGGAGGTTATTTTAGCTCTAAGCATTGCCATTTCAGGTTTTCCTTATTTTCCTCTACATTTTGTTTCCCCTTAAATTTTTTTAATATTTTTTTGATGAAAAAAAATAAAAATTTGATAGTAGCAGTCCATACCAGCTTCATGGCTAAGCAAAATGGGCTCTTCCAAATATAGTTAAAAGGAAGTTGCTTGCAGTTTATAGTGATATTTAAAAAGCATTTGAAACTGTAAAACTTTGTCACAAAATGCTTTTTAGTTTTTGAGTAAAAATATACTTACTTTCTGTATTGTTCCTATTTTGTTCATAACAATGTCATCACCTGCATAAATTAGTAATTCTTTCTTTTTAAACTTACTTTGTTAAAAGGAAATGATGCTAAAACCAGTAATTAAAATTGAGCATTTAGTTTCATCATAGATACTTCTTGTCTTTTTCACTGCTTTAAAATAATTTTGATAAAATTGCCATGGAAGAAAAGAAATACAAGTAGAAATGTCAATATAATTTTAAAGTTGCCTTTGTATAATCATTCATTATCAAAAATGATTTCAAAGGTTTAAGCTAATGCAGATGCATTTTTAATTTTAAATACTTAAAATAAAAAGTATAAATATACTTACATTTATTTTTTATTTTTAAAATCTTCCATTTAATTTTATCAAAACGTAAGATAAACTGTACTGCATCATCAGCTATTGCATATTCGCAATTATAACATTCATTTGTGCTAAATGATGATTAGCAGCTATGCACTTTTTACAGGAAGTAAAAGTTCACAGCCCTGATTATAAAGACAGTGACAAAGAAGAAGCACTGCGTGATTTCATGCAGAGGATAGAACATTATCAGAAAGCTTACCAGTCCCTTGATGAGGATTTAGAAGGAGCTTATTCTTTTATGAAGATATTTAATGCTGGAGAGAAAGTCCTGGTGCACAGGCATGAAGGTTATCACATCTTTGTTTTCCTCATGTAGACTTAATAGTTTTTATTTCTTGCATGAGTATAGATCCATATTCTCCCATTTTTTTTTATTTGAAAAGCATTGTATAATTATTAAACTGTTCATTGCACATTTCCTCTCCTTCTAGTTTGTTATTCCATATATAAGATTAATTTGATCTCAGTTTCTCTTAAAAAGGTCATATGCAAAGTTTTGTTTCCTATAGGAAGATAACTCTTGCTTGCTTTCTCATAGGCATTTTATGTATGCCTTATGTATTATTCGTTATGTATTCATTCGTTAATTATTTTAATATTAAAACTTTTTTTCAGAATTAGTTTTTCCCCTTACCCCAAATACATTCTGTGTTTATTTTTATTGCATTTATTTTGATATTTATATATATGATCATTTTATTGACCAGTATTATACTACTAAATAATAATGCAATGTTAAGTATAGAGTATTTAAAGAAAAGTGTATTGAGTAAATGTTCTGTTTGTGAGAATTTTGATAATGACTGAAAATTTTTTTAATGTTTTTTTTTATTTAATTCTGATTATAATATTCTTTATTTTAAATGACAAACTTTATAGTTTGGTTTGCCTCTTTATTTGTCTGGAAAAATCTAATATTAGTTAAATTTTCAAAGTAATACAAATTTTAACAAATGTTAGTTTAGTTATAAGGAACATATACTTTACTATGATTATAAAAGTGTTATTCTATAAAAGAAGGAGTACTGTAAGTTCTTTATAACTAAGCCAAGCATTTGTTTTGTTAAATTTTTATTTAATTTTCATCTTTTTTAATAGGTCTATTTAAAATGTTTATATTTAAATATTCCTGAAATATTTTCTCTACATTTTCAGGTCACATCCAGAGTCGAGTTGTATATTACTTGATGAACATTCATATTCTTCCACGTTCCATTTATTTAACGCGGGTATATGCTTTTAAATTATTGATAAAATGTACAGATATATACATACTGTTTTTATTCTTAGAACTGCATGATTTCACATCTGCACTGTGTTCATCTTAAATTAACTGCAGATGCAAGTGCTTGATGCAGTAACCATCATTCCTTACTAATGCCTCATACTAAATGCATTAATATTTTTTTCTTTATCAATAGAATACTTAGCTATTCAGAATGCATTCAACCATAAAAAGTTACTTAAAATTTTCTATTTATAGCATTTGAATTTTTAAAATATGGCAATAAATTACTGCATATTTAAACAAATTATTATATCTTAAAATAAAAGTATAGTATTTACATTTGGTTTTTCTTTAAATATATTCTCTACCTAAGGACCAGTATTTTTTCTGTAGCTGCAGTATTGTTAATTGGTCAGACATACTGATTTTATAGATTGCATTCTATTCTCAAATAAGAATTGAATTTTAAAGTTGCAATGATGATGATAATAATAATAGTGTTTTGTCTAGCAAAAATATTGGCCCTTCCACTTATGATTGCCCATTCATCATTTTTTTCTGGAATTTGAGTAATTTTTTTAACTGATGAGCACTGAAAATTATCTGAATCTCAGTATTTCTTTGTTGGCATCATTATAAACTTAACAATATATATGTAAGATATAACAAAATATGATAGCTGCTTTAAAAAAATAATCGGCGACCACATTAACATTC
>KK114506.1:241786-267182 GCA_000611955.2 Stegodyphus mimosarum | reverse complement strand
ATAGTGGTTAGGTACAAAACAAAAACTCATGGTTATTTTTAAAAGAAAGGTGGTGTCAAATAATAATTTCCCAATTTGTGTTTTCATTTATGTTCATAAGAAAGGATGAATGGATGAAAATGGTGTGAAATTGTGGATAAGAAATGTTTGGCAAAGCATACTGCTACCTTAAAGAATAAAGAAAGTCTTTTAGTTAGGGACATGTTCAAATCCCATCTAACACATAAGACTAAGAAATTGCAGAAAGAGTATAATACAGACATGGTGTTGTTCCAGAGGGATTAATGCCATTAGTTCAGTCTTTTAAGTGTGTGTATCAATAAAACATTCAAAGAAAATTTAAAGTGACAGTGAAACACATGGATGTTAAAAGGTGAAAAACATTTACTAAAGAAGATAAATTCATCATGTACCAGTCTAGAAATTGTGTGTGGATAATAAAAGCATGGAATAAAATTAAACCAAACTTATTTCATGTCATTTAAAAAATGTAGTATTTCTAATAATGTAGATGTAATGGAAGGTGATCATATATTTATCCAGCAGAGTAACAGTGATGGTGAAGATAAAACAGAATTCAGTTAATGTGTCTGAAGATAAAACAGATGACAAATGAACTTTTCATATTATCCAATAATGAAAATATTCAAGTTCATATGCTATGTCTTTTCTTTTAAACAAACAGTACTTAGCTACATGTAGAAATGTAATTTTTTTATGCTCATCTTTCCCAAATTTTTAAGTCTATCACTTTTGTGTCCAACATATAATGTGCAGCCGTAAATTTTGATTGTATTTTTTTTTAATGAAAAGTGGGAATATACAGTATATATTTTATCACTAATTTGTTTGTTATAAAAAATAAGCTTTCCTACCTTTCGATTAAATAGTGAGCTACAATCTTTGATGATTAGTCTGAAAATTTATTTTTTATTTATATTTATTTTGTGTGTGAAAACGAAAAATATCATTGAGTTCCTCAAAAGCTATTTTTAATGGTATGTTGGCAAGACTAACTATACCAATTGTTTCAAACTTTTCAATATTAAAAAAGATGTTTTTTTTTCAATATTAAAAAATGAGATGTTTAATCAAAGAACAGAATAAATTATTATTACAGTTTATTTTACTAGCCTCTTTTAGTTGTTAAACTAAAATATTAAGCAGTATCTTTGAGGATAAAGTTTTAGGCTAAAAACTTAAAAGAGAACTCTTAGTAGGGATAAAGTTTAGTTTTTAAACTTTTAAGAATATTGCTTTTACACATGTTCCATCATAAATTAAAGCTATTCTTGCACTTATCATTGTTTAAGATTAATAAACACATCTGGTAATTTCAAAGATTTACATCCTCTGCTAGCAAATGTTAAATTAAGATCCTAGTTTTTAAACTTGTAGTAAAGATCAACATTTCTCTTTTACAGAATGCAACTCTTTTTATTCTAATTTTATGAGAACTGTATCATTTTTTCAGGTAGCAGTTTTCTTAGAATGTTAAACTATTTGGAGATTTGTAGGAATTCCTTTGCTCATGGCTATTTTTTGATACATTATTATTATTTTTTTGCAAATTACGTATATACTTCATCTATTTTACAGTTTAATATAAGAAGCTGTTTTCTAAGCACACTGTTCAGCTAAATATATTGTTTTAGTTTCTCAAAGCCAGTTTGTGCCAGTATTCAGCTGCCTTAACTACTGGAGATCTTTTCTTATAAAGAAATAGTATTGTGTATTTGGACTAAACTTCTTGGTCTTTTATGGTTACTGTAATTTCAGATTGCATATAATTGAATTATCAGCAGTTAAAACACTAACTTATAAGTCAAAGCAAAGTATTACCCATATAGATACCATAAAGTAATTAGAAATATTTAAATCATGATTTTTTTAAGATTTGTACAATAATATGTGTTACTTTTTCAATATTTGTTAAAAATATGAACTTCTTACTTGAGTTAGTAATTTAAAAATTATTTGCGGTATATAATATTAATCGAATATCATGAAACTATTAACTTATTTCCTAAAATTGTTGCTAAACTGATGTTGAAAAACTGTTTAAATAAGCATGTTTTGCATTTGAGGATTATATTAATGCTAGTTCTTTTTTTAATTGCATATCTTAAAAAATAGTTATTTTAGTAAGCAATCTTTTTGATCTTACCAAATAAATAAAAGTACATTCTAAATGAATAAATTTATTTGAAAGGATATGTAATTACTAATCTCAAACTATACTGAAAGCTGGTAAAAATTCTAAAAAGTCAAAACCGAGTGTTGGCTGGAAAAGCTAAAATTCTCAATTAGTTTCCTAACGTTAGTCATTTATGAGTTATGGGAGTAAAAGTGATAAACATTATTAATTGTGAGTTTTCAGTGAGACCAGAATGATTATCAACACTGATTGTAAGCTAAGGAAAAATAACTGTACTGTAAACAAATTTAGCCCCAATGACACATGAAACTTAACATGTTTCACTGTGGCTGGGTCACTAAATAACTCACATGACGCAGGGACTGTATTTCCTTTACTTTTATTTTACTACACTAATTCTAAGTATCAATTAAGTGTTGCAAAATAAATAATACAAAATAGCAAGCCATTCTGCATGGCTGTCACAAACATAATTCTTTATTAACCACTAGTCTAGTTGCCACATGCAAAAAGGGAAAAAAAAATTCATTAACCTATGATTAAATTATGATTTATCAGAATTAGATTAATCATCATTATTAGATTAATCATTCCAATTTCCATTGGGGGCAGACTGATAGTTCAGCCATTAAAGAGATAAATTAAGCACTCTTATATTTTATATGATGCATGTAATACTCACTTAAACATCCAGAAAACCAAGAATATCATTTTGTGACACCTTAGTTTCTTCGAAATTCTTTCATCATAGGAATTCAGAAGTTAAGTTCGAGTGCCATGTGCTGGATGTCCACCAGCAAATGTATACTTTTGCACAAGCTTATAACCTGTCTCCACAATGTTTACATTATGAAATGAAATAAAAATATCTGAGATTAAAAGAGAATTTCTCTTTAAAATGAAAGGATTTTTTTGCAAATGTCAGTTCATGATTTCTTTCACACACTTTTTTGATATAGGCATCTAATTTTATTTAAAATAATAATGAAGCAAAGGGAATGCTTTTTTTAGTAAGAGTAACTAAATCCTGCTTTACATTGTAGTTTAAGAATTAAGACTTAAAAATATTCCATTATAACTATAAAAATAATTTATTCTGTTCTTTGATTATCAGCATTACCTCTATATTTTAATATTAAAACATGTGTATAATTAGTTGTAGCCATGCTAAAAATAGCTTAGGTTATAATATACCTTAGCGCAGTAGTCTGAAACTTAAACTGCATGCGGGCCGAAATACCCAATCTGAAAATAGCTGACTGGCCAGAATATTTTTAGCAAAATGAATTTTTTCATCAATAAGGTGGAAAATAATGTAACTAAATTTTAAATTTCACTTGCTAAATATTTATCAAAACATGCATGAACAATAATAATAACACAAAAGAAAATTTCAAATTTATATTTATTTTCTGACAGAAATCTGAAATTTGGTAATTGCAAGACATTCCTGTTGGTTACATTTTATAATTCAAATATACTGACAGCTAAATATATTAATATTTCAGATTGACGCTTATTTCAAGTAATTCTGATATATTTAAATAGTCATTATGTCACTTAACAGTAATTTAAAATAAAAAATAGACTGATTATGCAAACTTTTAAGTTAGCATTACAAATTAAGTAGTGTTAAAATATAAACAGACAAATTCAATGAAATGGTTTTCAGGTAATCCAGAAGTCGTCTTTTTCAAATAGTGCTGCAAATTCTAATTTTATTTTGTAGTAGCTTTTCACCATTTTCCCCACTATTGTAATAGTTATCCATGTAGACATGGTGCCACAAGTCTGTATAAGGTGATACGAGCATTTGAATTTTTCTATCAATCACTTTCCTTGAGCTTAATATATTTCAAAATGACATATGTAGCCTGTAGTTCTTTCACATAGCATATGAACTAGTTTCATATTTTACAATCTTCATTGTGTTATAAACTCTGAAGAATTACCTCCCCGTCCAAGGTATTATGCCTTCATCCACAGACTACTGCTGAACAGGCTTATAATTTATAAACTTGGGAAGAAAGTAATTCAGTAGTGGTCTGACCTTTGAAAGCCTCTCTGATCCATCAGTCAAATCTACATCATTATTGAGGTGCTATAACTTTCCATAGCATATAAATGTCTCTTGTCATTATTTTCAGAAAAGCTGGCATTTCTATACACACATTTGTGCTCCAATAATGCTCTTTTAGGTCCTCATTCACTTGTCCCATAAGAAGAGTAAGCCCCAAAAATTTCTTTGTCTTGTAATGTCTTTTCATTTGAGGGATTTCATGGAAGTTGTGATTTTATCAATATTTTGGTAATATCTATTTGACTCCTCCACAAAGGACATAAAAAAATCATTGCCAATAAATGACACTATAGCATCAATGAATGCTGCAGCTATCCATAGTGTTTTTCGTATTTATTCCTGAGCAACCTGAAGACTCTTCTAAGACTGGGGGTTTGCTTACTGATGACCATTCTTCTTGAGAATCAGAATTGCTTGAAATTTTTCATTGGATAACAGTCCTAGGATGATGTATAATATCATCATCAATGACCTCATCCTAGTAATTTGACAAACTGATTTGTGCACAATTCTTCATCATATTCTATTTTATTACTGTCTCTTCTTAGGAATTTACTGTTAAAAAAAAGTCAAATTAAGCTGAGAACACACGAACATTAAATTGATGTGCTCCTAACAATGAAGTTCAATTATGCGGATGTGCTTTTGGATAATGTACAAGTGGACCGTAACCAGTATGCTTTGCGAAATTGTTGGCTGTATAGAGTGTCTGCTGGTCAGCTTCCCAGATTTATGTCAATGCTCAGCTGGAAGCTCTGGTGTTGAGTGCTATGTTCGTTGTAGCATAACATGTTCAGCAAAGTGCATTCATTGGAATTTTTTTGGCAATACACGTTTTAATGTTGAAATGTACAGACATTGATCTAGTGCTCATGTGTACCCAACCTTATTATAAAAACAGTATGAAGAGTTGCTTCCCGCACAAGATGTGTTACTTGAGTAGCTTTCCGCACAAGATGTGTTAACAAATATAATTTTCTTTGCTGGTCTGTTTGGAAGATTGCTGTGTAAATTTACAGTAGCTTCCTTCCATGAGGCATTATTTGGGAAAAGGATGGCTGCATTCTGCTTTGCTCCGACATAATGCATTATATTGTGATGAATAGTGAATACTGATGCATTTTCTACAAAAATGTAAAGCTAATTTTCCGTATTTACATTGTATATAATCAGATCTGAGTGGGCATATGCTGCATGCATATGGGTTCATAACAAACTGAATGCATACAGGTCTAGTCATAGGTTTATAAAATTTATTTTATCAAAAGAAGTATTTCAGAGTTCTGAAATTTTCCGCAGAAATACTCGTACAGGTGTTCACAGTATCACAGAGTACAATCACTAGTTACACTTCATACTACTAAGAACATGAAACACAGTGCAATGCAAAGCTCATTTAAAGAGAAAGATAACCCAGAGATAGTACTCGGAACTCACACTGAGCTAACAACTGAGAGCAGATGCTCTTTCCAGCCTTATATAGTTTTTACTTGGCCACAGATATTTTTAGTACTTTCTTACTGGAAGGCAACATGAGGGTCGAATTATGGTTTCAGTTAATATAGCGATCAATTACATTTATTCAATTACAATACCTATTATGGTGTTACAGGGACTGAACCAAAATGTCATCAAATGGTCGCTGAGATTGGCGATTTTTGAGATTTCTTGCTAAATTTGGTGACAAAAATTAATTGCCAAAACTATTCCCAGTTTGGCGATATCTTGCCAAATTACCGAGATACCCATTTCCTCAATGTTAAATAGACTTGTGCCTGTATTCTTCAGGACACAGATACAGTCTAAGCCTTGGATAGGGAATATCTAATATTGAAGCTGTATCTGCTAAGTAATACTTATAAAATAGGACTGTTTTACTGATTTTAAATGTGCTCAATTTTTATAGTTTCAAAAGTTGATTAAACTTCTACTTTCAATATAAAACTGTTTTTCTTCCCATTTCATGGTTTCCAGTACACACATGCTTTAGCACGTTTCATTCAGGAACAGAACATACCTCGTTTACGAGTTTGGACTAGTCAGTTGAAGCGAACTATACAGACAGCTGCAGGGATAGAAGCACCTCAAGAAAGGTGGAAAGCCTTGAATGAAATTGATGCTGTAAGTCTCACAATTACTTTGTTTATGTATTTTGTACTCTTAACGGATTAGCGAAGATTGATATATCTTATTTACTTGCACATCCCCCCTCTCCTTTTCCTACTAATTTTACCACTTGAAAGCCAGAACAGGCAATATACACTGTGTATACTGTTTCTGAAGAGATGTCTTATATAGTAAACATGGCACATTAAAAACTACATGTAGACACATTTATATTATTCTGTTATGTATTTCAAAAGACTTAGCATTATCAATAATATTCTTTTGACTTTCACAAAATACTTTTGTATTTGTGAATGCATTTTACATGGTTACTCTAAATCATATGCTGAAAACACTAGGAGGGGAATTAATGCAAAGGGGAGAAATATGAAAGTAAATATGGTGTTTGTACTTAATTGTATAATAATACATAATGTCATGTAATTATTTCTATTAATTTTGCTTACTTATTCTTTTGTCATTTTTAAAAAATTTTAACCTGAAATATCCAAATATCAGAATTCATCTGATGGTCTGAAAGTGCTATGCTTGTAATGTTAAAGTCTAGTGCATTTGATTTTCATCTGCTTTACTCCCGATACTATTTTACAAGATATCTCTGATTATTTATTAACCTGTGAGAACGCTCGTTGGGTCTCGCAGGTCCAGGCAAATATTCATTGGGTTACGAAACCTCTCCCCTTTCGTGAAAATGGTTGAGTTTATCAGTACCTGCTTCCAGGGTCACCCTCTTTCCATTCTGTGGAAGGTCATATTTTAAAGTCTTTAGCTAGGAATTCAATCCCCGAGCCTGAAAGACCCAATGTGCATTTTCGCATTCATTTTTTTTTAATAATGCTTGTATAAGAATTTAAAAGATGCATCATTATTTAAGCTATAAAGATGAAATGAAACGGCTTCAAACATTACTTGCCAAAATATCAACAGATGAAGAATCAATAAATGAAGCTGATGAAGAAAGTATCGAAGAGCAATTTAGTGCTCATGAAACATCATCGGAAGAAGAATTCGATTCAGATGATGAAATAGATGCATCCAATTTAGGCGAATTTTATATTGATAAAGATGGGATTACAAAATGGAATAAAAAGAAGCCAAAACAAAATATAAGAACACTTTCACATAATATCACAAAATTGCCTGGAAATGTTGGTGATGCGAGAACTGTACCGACCCCTACAGACTCTTGGTTATTATTCAATAATACCATATTAGAGTGCATTGTTGATAGCCCGAACATTTATATGGACAAGATTGCAGATAATTTTCAAAGATCCCGTGACTGCAAAAAAACTAATTTAATCGAAATAAAAGCCTTAATCGGTCTTCTTTACCTTTGTGGATTACATAAATCCTTCCATGTTAATGTGAAAGATATTTGGGCCACTGATGGCACAGGACTGGAAATATTCCACCGGACTATGTCTTATAAGAGATTTCTTACTGTTACGTTGTCTAAGATTTGATGTTGTTAGATATCGTATGAAAAGGAAAGAACTTGATAAACTTGCTCCTGTAAGATCTGTGCTTGATTTATTTATAAATAACTGTAAGAAGTTATATAGGCTTCATGAGTACGTCACCATCGATGAAAAATTAGAACCTTTTAGAAGCAGATGTCCTTTCAGGAAATATATTCCCAGTAAGCCTGCAAAGTACGGGATTAAAATGTTTGCTCTAGTGGATTTGTAAGGTTTTAGTTTAAACTAACAAAGTTTTGTTTTAATTTCCCCTTTCCTGTGTGTTCTTATTTCAACTTCCCGTTAGAATAAGCGCACGTTTCAGCTTTATGCTAATTTGAAGTGGAACCAAGTTTCTATTTAAGTGACAGGTAGGAATCTCTCAGTGTGAGAGAGCTTTTAGTCTCAGATCACGGCTACTCTGTTCGACGTTCGCCTGACCAGCTAGTATTTAAATTCTAAGTCTTAGCGCTGTTACTCTATTACTTATTGAAGTAAATCTAAGTGTGTTAGTATTAGTTAAATCTTGCTATGCACCCTTTAACATAGAGGCCAACCTCGCGTTTATAGCACTGTGAGCAACGACGATTTAATTTCTACATAACTTTAGTTTAAATTATTTGATTGTTCAGTTTAGACCCAAGTGCAGTCATTATTTTCTGTATCCCTCCCGAGTTGGAAAGTGGCTGTATATAATTGTGGTTTAATAAAAGAGGATTTTAAATCCTTCTTAAGTGCAGTTCTTCTACCACAGTTTTCTACCACAGAACATAGCTGCATTCAGCTCCCTGTTCAAGATCAGGACTTAAAGTATTTCACGAACATGTTCGTTAAGAATATGCACCGAACACACAGTCCTGACAGATTCACGGACCTTTTATACCTGGAATTTAGAAATATATACATGGATGCAACCTGAAGGTCCCTACAAATTAGAAAACAGCACGGATAAAATTGTAATGAGACTTGTCGCACCTATTTTCAACACAGGAAGAAACCTCACTGTTGATAACTGGTATACAAGTGTAGGTCTAGACCTTCTAGGTAAAAAAATTACTCTTGTTGGAACAATAAGAAAAAATAAAAGAGAAATACTGAAGGAATTCACTTGCTCCAGAAAACAAGAATTGCATTCATCTCTCTTTGGATATACTCCCAAAAAGAATAAATGTGTGCTTTTATTATCAACTATACATAATGATGATGCTATAGATCCTTTATCTGCTGATGCCGAAAAACCTGAAATTATTACTTTTTATAACCTGACAAAATGTGTAGTGGATGTAGTAATGAAATGTCAGCTTTATATTCTACAGCAAGGATTAGCAACAGATGGCCAATGGTTGTATTTTTTAGTATGTTAAATACAGCTGCTATCAACGTTCGTGTCCTGTTATTGTCAACCAATAAACCTGAAGAAAAGTACCATAAAAGAAGGCTCTTTTTGAAGATCTTGGGTTAGAACTTCTAAAGGAGCACAATGAAAAGAGAAGAATCCAGCCTAATACTTCCAGGAGTTTGTGAATGGAATTGAACAGAACATAACCTGAACAAGTTGAGGATGCTCCTTGTAAAAAATTAAAACCTGCTGCAAGGAAAAGCTATCATTTATGTCCCGCTGTGAAGGACAGAAAATCTAAAACATTATGCACAAAATGTGAAAAAAATTTTTGTGGTGAGCATAGTTGCATAGTGTGTAATATGTGCCAATAAATATATACCAGCATTAAGTTTGTAGCTTCACATGTAAGTATTTTTTCAGTATTAAAAGTTCAAATGCATTAATTCATTAATTTTATTACCTTCTTCAACAATTCAATTATCTTACCTTATTCTGTTATCTTATTCAACGTTATATGCGATGTAAAGATTTAACGAGATTTTTCTAGGTTCCATTGTTTTCAAAAATATAACTTCTTTTGATTTTTATGAATTGTGGTATAAAAAGTATATTACTGGTTCAATAATAAGTCGAATGAATTAAAGAAAAGCGTGCAAGGGCCTATTTGACCAAACGCGCCTTCTCGCGTTACTGTTAGGACGCATGTGCTGCCGGGTTAAAGTTGAGAAGTGTATTTATTTTGGGTTATAATCAGTTACATAACTACACACAATGTGAAGTACTAAGCTTTTTTGAGTCTTTAGAATTGCAAACCTTGTGCATCATGCTTAACAACCTATTGTAACAGTTTCATTTACTTGTATGTCATTATCTTTCTCAAATTATGATAATGATATTTAATGTTAAACATAAAAATATGTTTAACATTAAGCATATATAAAATTTGTTTTATATGTTAAACATAAAAAGGCTTCTACTAAATAAATGTTAGCAGTTGACTTACATGCTTCAGAAGTGAATATTTCAAATGTTCATGAATTTTTCATGAAAAAGTTTACTTCATTTGTAGAAAATGTTCATAAATTATGCATGATATTTATAAATTATGCATTTAAGTATTCTTTAATGGTAAAGTTTCAATCTGCTAATTAAATTGAAAGGTAACAGAACTTATTCTCATTCACTCATTTAAGTAGATCCAAAGATTGATCATAAACAGGTTTTAGAATCCGAATTTTCAAATGCAATCCCATAGCAGTAAGCAATGATTTACTACAAGTTAAACATTACTCTAATCATCTGTATTAAATTGTTTAGGATATTTTTATTATGCTGATGTGTATTCAATTTTGAGTATATGATAAATTACCTATTATGATTAAATTAAATATATTTTTTAGCTTTTCCGATTTTGCATTTTTAAGTTTTTGAGTATTTGTTGCGGTTTTTGCATTTTTGATGAAAGACTAAAATTTTTCAGAGGTGCCAATTCTCCTAGTTTTTCATTACGTCTCCTGGTTTTTAATTTGTCTTTTACTTAAGTGTTTTTCAGCTTATAAAGGACTGCATTTTTTTCTTACATTTCACTGACCTTTTTTTATTAAATTTCATTTTGTCTGAATATTCTTAATCTACTGCAGATGTTTGTAGGTAAATAGATAAATATTATGTGCACTAATTAAATTTTCATCACATTTAAAAGTACTTCAGTAAATAAATAGTAAGCAACTAAATCAGTAAATAAATTTTCTTAATGTAAATGTATAAGAAATTTACAAAATAAAATTAACCAAAGAGTATAAAATTTCTAATTAAATACTAATGTGTTTTGCATCAGAATTGTATTACAAATAGTTCAGTAACCTGAATTATGTATCATAAAGGGAATTTAAGTCAGTTTGGAGCTCTTTTAAAATGGCATCGCCATCCAACATGAAAACCTCCTGGATTTCTCGTAAAAATCTTCTAGTTTTTCAGATTTCAAGTTTGGTAGCTATGATATTTATAATACCAAGCTAGAAATTAAATAACATGAGCAAATATTTATCAAAGTTTAAATGGTATAGGCTTTGATTTAGGTGAAAATTTCAAGTATTGGGAAGTAGTACGAAAGCAAATCTTTCTACCAGTAGATTTTTTGTATCACTAACTAGGCTGCAATTAAAATGCACAAAGCACGTTTGTGAATGAAAAGTTTAGGCATTGTAAATAAATACACTTCAGCCTGTTTTGAGTTTGGAAATATAGAGTAATATGGACATTGGAAGTATTTTATAAAGTTTTTAATATTGAATAGATGTTCTTGAGACTCTGAATCAGACTCTTAACAATCTCCAAATTTTTTTTCTTTTTTTATTTTATTAAAGGATGAATAATCATTCCATGAAAAGTTTGCTGCTATTATGTGTTAATGTTAATATGAATAATAAACAAATTTTATGTACATTTGCAAAGGTATAAGATGTTTGATACTGTGCAAATAATTCCGTGCTGAAATGTTACATTTGCAAACCTCAAGCTTGTGTAATATACAGCTCTTGGTATGTCTTATGAACATTGTTACATCTATTTTCTAAGGGCATATGTGAAGAGATGACTTATGAAGAAATCCAGGAAAGGTATCCAGAAGACTTTGCTGCTCGTGATCAGGACAAATTTCATTATAGATATCCTAGAGGAGAAGTATGTATAATAGTACCAGCACTACTACTTAAAAAAAAAAAAAAAAAATTAAGATTTAACTTTGAGCACTATATTTATATATTTAAAATGTAAAATAAAATATTCATTTTAATCAATGAGAATTAAATGTAATAATTGTTTGGCATATGTAAGTTTTACTAATTGTTGGAGTTCAAATGTCTGACAAATATTCAAAAAGACAAGCATTCAAAATTTAAAAGCAGTTTCAGGTGCAAGTGTACTTAACATTTAACTGTAAAAGTAAATTTGCAGGAAAATTTTATTTTAAACTATTCTTTAGTTTAGTAGTAAGAATATATAACTTGCTTGATTATGCTTTTAGCATAACTGCTTACAAATTTGCAATGTTATACAGCAAGAATGTTATATAATCATGTGTTTAATTATATACAAAATACATTGATATAGTCCTAAAAATACAGGTATGTAAATTCTAAAAGAATGTTTAAAAAATCTCGTTAGGAGATGACTAGAGATGTGTTGTACCGTTTTACTTATCTTGTAATAATGGTGGATCACAGATTACTGTGGATTCCAAATGCAGATAGTTAGTTTTGCCTAGCTTGGACTGGGTATACTTGTATAGATAGTATAGAAACATCTAAATATAACCACTATCTTAAAGTATTTTTGTAATCCCAGTTTCTGTATCTTAAATTTCATATTGGTCCCTGAGGAATCATAATTTTGATCATATGTCCTCCCCCCAAAAAATGGAGTTGTTGAGGGGACTTCAGTAAATAATAGCTTTCCTCCCCATTTCTCTTGAAGTATAAAAATCCTTGAAAACAAATGAATAATTTGTACATACTGAATTTCACTGTGTGGAACTTCAAGGCAGTGATTTCAGAAGTCATCAGTATGTTCAAAAGTTTTCCTCAGAATCTTTGGCTCCATTACAGGTTAATTTATTCAATAAGAATTTGGAAATACAAATTGCAATGAAAAAAATTGTCCATATCCTCCCCCCTTGTTTCCTTTAATAGTATTTCATGTTTAGGGCCTTAAGAAAAAGCATAATGGTTTAGAAAATGTGTGATATATCTGTTTGAAAGTATCATTTAACAGAACCTGGATTTTATTAGCTTTTAAATATTTAAATTGCCTTAGGAATTGTTATGCTAAAGGAAACATGCTTATGAGGTTATTTTTGTTTCTAGTCTTATGAAGATCTGGTTGCTCGTTTAGAACCTGTTATCATGGTAAGATGCTAAGACACTTTTATGTGACTATGTGTGTGATTTTAAGTAATTTGTTTTAAGGAAGTTTTGCATTTTAACATTTTATATTTTACCTAAGGAATTGGAACGACAAGAAAATGTGTTAGTCGTTGGCCATCAAGCTGTACTGAGATGTCTTTTAGCATACTTTTTAGACAAAAATTCAGGTAATTTTCTATGTACTTTTGTGTATTTTTGTTTTAAAAAGAAAAGATTATTGATATTTCATATTATGTTGCTTGTTTCCATTTTGTGCATTATTAAATTAATATGCTTTATTATCTGAATTACAATATTTCCATGCATATTTTTGCACTGTTTTGCCTTTTTTTCACAATTGAAAAAGTTAGTCTGTCCTTGGGGAGGGAGGAATAAGGTAGCATTAAAATTGGTGTTAATTCTTAGCCTTAGAATTCTGTAAACGCAGAAGTCCTCTGTTGCCGAGCACTGTTGGTCCGAAAATCATGCTTTCCATTTTTTGCAACCAAAATTATTCAAAAAACATCTTCCATTGGTGAATTACACTCATGTCCATAAATTAAGGATAATTTAGAATCACATGGAAATTGAACTCTAGAGTAAACATTTTACCTGGAGAATTATTGCACACATCTTCCAAGAATTATATGCAAATTGCAGGGAGCCTTCAGATGACGCCAGTAGTATGTCACAATGACGAGAGTGTGTGAGATGTGGTAGCAAAGAAGTAAAATTGTTGACAAGCATTCTGTAAGCCGCTCAGTGTCACAATCTAATTAGGACACAGAGGACACATGTGGATGATATTTTTATGTGTTAGAATTATTGGCTGCCTGGGATGGGTATACTCAGATGTGAAGTATCCAAGGAACTTGGAATAGCCCAAAGCCTCTAGGCATCAGCAGTGATTCCAAAATGATGGAAATTTCAGTAGACATTACAGTACAGGTCGCCCCCAAGTTACAACGCTGAATGATGATCAATATTTAGCAGTAACTGCCAAAAGAAGCAGACTGAGCACAGCATCAGACCTGTCTCTTCAGATGTCTTCAGCCATGGGTATGACAATTTCAAAGCAAACTTCATACAGACGTTTGGGACAGATTGGTCTATATGCTCGCAGGCCTCTCAGATTTGTTCTGCTCACAGCAACTCATTGCCGCCAGCGGTTATCATTACTGAATATGCTGGCATTAATGCGATAGCGAGTGAAGAACATGCAATGTGGGCATCATCACAGTGGGCTTGTGTGATGTTTTCGGATGAGTCCAGGTTTAGTTTGCTGATTGACAGCGAACTTTCATATGGAGAAATCTAGGTACCTGCTACAACAAACAGAACGTTATTGAATGTATTCTGAGCTCCCAGAACAGATCTGCATGTTCAGATCAGAACCATGACATATTGGGACTTCATTCTGAAACAACATGTATGTTTGTTTAGGTGTGCTATGGGCGTAGAATTCGTGTTTATGGATGACAATGCCCTTACTCACCATGAAAACATAAAGGAAACGCCTTCAGTCTGAGGATATCACCCGTATGGAATGGCCAGCATCTCACCTGACATGAGTCCAATAGAACATGTGTGTGACATGCTTGGCCAATGAATTGCAGCCTGTTGAGCACCTCTTACATGTGTACCAGAACTTCAGAGATCATTGTTTGCTGAGTGGAGTAATATTCCCCAAGATCAGTTTGATAATTTAACACTCAGAATGCCTAGGCATTGTACGGATTGTATTACATCGTCTGGGAGACACAGTGTATTAACCATCATACCAAACATATAATGTTAAGTTTTTATAAGGGAGATTTTTTTGTAATTGTTCCCGGGAACAGAAATCATAGTTTTTACTAATGTTATCATACATACCTCTTCTCTTTTGTTCTTTATCTTTTGTATAGTAAATGGGCTTTATGAATAAGTTGTAATTGTTTTCTTTGCTGGAGCTGGCATTATCTTTAATTTATGGACATGAGTGTAGATTTTTTAGAGGCGCTTCATATTAAAAAAAAAATCTGTAGTAGCTTAACTCCTGTCCAGCCGTTCATAATTTATCGTATCACTGTATCTTATCTCGTTCATTTGCACTTTAACAGCTGAGGCTGATGGTTTGGTAAAACCATTGAAACTTGTCCTGTGAAAATTTGCAAATATAACACTGATTTTTGTTGTTTGACTTCTAAATTAACAAATTCTTGTTGTGTCATTTTCAAGTTAAAAAAAATTAATTTTATAAAATTTAAGGAATACCTTTTTATACAGTTCAGAGGTCCCTAGTTATGTTTAGGAATATTTCACTAAAAAATAAAACGTTTAACACCTATATTACAAACTAAGCAAGATGTTTAATTTCCATTTTTTTTGGCATTATGAGCTTGCCTTAATAAGTTAAATGTTTTGAGACTGATTTTTTTCCTTTTAAATATTATTATTCTTTAATTATTTTCTTCATTATGCTTCCCATGTATAACATCATTACGAGTTAGTTTCCATTAAGAAGTCTCCAACAAAGCATCCCCCCTTTTCATCAGATAATGCTTTAATGTTTTACCATAGTTTAAATAATCTTTTTCAGTCCAGTCTTTTGTGATTTAGTAGTATCTAATATTCTTTAATTTATATTTGTTTTAACCAAAAGAATGTGCTAAAAGAATTTTCATGTAGGCAATTAGTAAGTTTTTATATGTTAAAAATAATATCCTCGTAAGGTTTTTTTACTTTAGAATTATAAACAAATAATGATGCAAAATGACTTATGAAATATTGAATGACTAATGAAATATTTTTTCATTTTTTAATTATGTAAATGATGAGTTGGCTATGGGCCAATACCGAAACCTGCCAGTGTTTACCAGAACATGAGTTCTATGAGATTCTGTGAATAAAATTTCATTTTTGAAAAAAATTATATTGATCAATACTTTTCCTGATATCTGCATAGAAATGCTCATCATTTAAAATACAGGAAAATTCTGTTAATACAGAAAACTATTTTCTAATCTGATATTTTATTTTTGGTTTCAAATTTTTTAGCATTTTACTCTTCAAGTTTGCATAGCCCCTGAATACGAACTCAAACTTTAAACATTTTGGTCAATTTGTGTTTGTACAGGAGTTATACTTTGCGTATTTTATTTTTATTGTGAGTAAAAAAAAAAAGTTTCATAAATAGAAAGACTAGGGGAGAAATTTTGTAATTTTTATCAAATTGGTTTTTAATATAAAAATCCTCAAACATGAATATTTGCACAATTTGAAACACTTGTATTTTGAATCATGTATATAACCAACTGTTGACCTACTGAAATAAAGGCCAGGTCAGGACTTTTGTGGACATAGTATATAATACTTAATGTCTTTTTTTTGCTCTGTATGTTACATATGTTTGCCTTTTCATATGTGTTTGAAAACAGGCTTTCATTTATCAATATGGTTAATTCTATGGCATATTTTAAGTAAGTTCAGCTTTCTGTGTAATTTAAGGTCTGTTAGTTTTAAATTTTAAATCAGGTTTAAATCACATTTAACAGGTTGAAAATGGGCTTTCATTTATAAATATGCTTAATTCTTTAGCATGTTTTAAATAAGTTAAGCTTCCTGTGTAATTTAAGATCTATTAGTCTTAAATCAGGTTTAAATCATGTTTAATTGTTCATTATTAACCAAACCATTAAAATTTATAAATGTCATTTATATCATCTTGGTAGCAATTCCCAACAGACAAACAAGTTGGCTTCATTTTAATTATTAACTATGAATCTTAAAGTTATGATTGAAGAATATACAATCAAATCCTGATTTACCAATTGTTGAGAGGCTGAGGAAAGTTAAATGATCTTAAATGGTCAAATGTTTGTTTTAATTTTATAATTTCTTTCTCATATTCTAAATATACATGCAGCAAAGTATTGACTTGAAAAATTTTTGCACAGTTGGGCATCATTATACAATATCGGCTGTTAGCTGGTTTATCGAAAACAAACTAATTTTTTCTCAGGTATACTATTCTTGTAAATTCCCATTTGTTGCCAATTATCTCATCACCTCATCAGTTTTGAAATTCAATTCCATGACCATTCTTTGCTCATCATAAATGCTTTTGATAATGAGGCAAGGAAATTTCAAATTGTGAATAGAAGTTTTTGCAATCTGTATGGTTTAAGTTATCTGAAGCTATATCATACCATGCAAATAAATTGCCAGCTATAACCCGTTTGGGATGGGCATATCATATGTGCATTGCCAGCTGTATGTCTGTTATGGTGAAATTTATCGAAAGTTAAGCATGTTGGCCTTCATTACTATGCAATATTTTTTATTCTTGGCATTTTGTATTTTGTTTCGGAATGATAGTGAGATTTGTGGTTGATGTATTGGCTCTTTAACTGTGTCAGTTGATATAAACAAATGTACCAAGGCCTCATAATACTTTTTTTGGGGGGGGGCAGGTATAGTGGAATAGATGTTTTATCTTTTTAGAGGTTTTATTTATTGCTCTTGAATGGATATTTTTTATGGTTTAATGAAATACTTTTACATATAAATGTGAAACAGAAACCATATTTAACAGAAGAGTATACACGAATGATAAATGAATGTTTTCTCACTCTGATGGGTGATGATATTTGTCAGAATCATATTAATATAATCGAGGGAAAAAAACTTATTTCATTCTTTCCAATAGCTGTGAATTATAACAATTTTGGCTGGGTCACTGTCAGGAATTCCATGGTTCTGTCTCCAAAGTGATGTTGAATTCAAATGACTAGATTAGAAGTTTTCCTTCATTGGTTTGAATTATCTTCCAGAATAAATACATTCGGTCAGAATCTTATATATTTTGAATGGAAATATCTGTACCCTTGACTGCAGGATAACCAAACGTTACTCATCTTCTAAACTTTCAATTCACAAGAAAAATGGTGCAAGTTCCTCTAGTTCTAAAGATGATCTTCTGCTTTAAATTTTTCTAGCTCTGTCTTCACAAGTCAGTGATCTGATGTAACATGCTTTTTGAGATAACTATGAATTGCCACTTTTTAATATTGCAAATTGAATACTTTTTTCTGTTTCATGGGGCTATGGACATTACAATATTTTTGCAGAATTGGAATAATTATAGCAATTCTAATGCAAACATATTTGTTATTATATATTTTTTGAGGTAAGGCAAAACTTATACATGCTGGTTTTATATGGAAGATTTTGAATCATTTTTATTTTATTAATGTTTTGTATTAAATAAAATCTGTGACTGGTTGTTTATGCTGTATTGATTCGTTTGAGGTAAGCCCAAAATCATACTATAGAATGAATTCTTTTATAAAATTTTTAAGTAAAATATGATAAAGTTTTTGAAATTAATTCTGATAACTACCTGAATGCTCCTCTCATAATGTATCAAAATTGGAGCAGTTGGATGACAAATTTTATTTATTTGAATTTTTTCAAAGTTTGCCTTAGCATCATGAATTGTCAGTGTCCACAAGACAATGCATTTGGTTAGCATACCGTCCCAAGAGAGCAGCTTAATGACTGAGCTGTGCATTACAAACCAGATAAACTCCTCATTTTGTTATTGTTTAATTATGCTTTGTGGAAACATCTGATGATAATTCTGCTGGAAGTTCTCATTTTTGTAAAAATGCTGCATCATCTTCATAAAACATTAAAGCTTAGCTTGTTGGCATCATTTTCAGAAGATTATAGTATTAGGAAGAATTTTGTATGAAAAATTTATTAAAGTCAAGAAGAATATGCCTTTGGAGTATATATTAGTTTTACAAAATGTTTGTTGTTTGTGTTTAGAAAATCAATTACTAAATTTGGTATAATTTTATAGTATTTTTTATACTTTTCAGACAGGACAAATAATAAAGTATTAAAGTGAGGATGTTATTAAATTAAGCATCATTGCATCAAGACAGAAGTGTATTTATAGAAATTTAAATTCTTTAAGAAATAGCTCTGGGCTTAATAAAATGTTAATGTCTAAATTGAATTTTACTAAAAACACTGAAAGGAGTTTACTTCATAATAATTTCTGATGTTTTCGCATCAGTGACTTTGCTGCTGTTAATTTGAATTTACTGCAGTTCTTTTAGCTGTGATTGCTTCATCTGACTGCTTGGCAAGATCATTTCCTGGAGTGAAAAAAAATACACTGGTGATTTATTAAATCTCATACTCCCCCTTCCAGACATTACCTCAGTATACTTGGTGAGATTTTTATGCTCATCATTGTGAATTATATTATTATTAAGTACCAAATGTATATTTTTAAGATTTACTGATGTTTCATTTGAAAAATTTCCCTTTTGGCTGTTAAATTATAAATTGGTATAATTTTTTTTTATTGGTGAAGTTTTGAAGACTTTCAGAGCTCCTTTAATGAGTGAATTTTTGATAAAAGTTACTTCAGTTTTTATGATTTAGAATCCCAAGTAAGAGTTATTACATTGATGGCTGTGTGACATACTTTTAGATAAATATATATTTTCAAGTTTCCAGTTATAAATCACATATTTCCATTATATTAAGTGTCATTATGTGTAGGTGCTTTATAAACCTTGCCTTTCTTTAATGTTTTTGTACTTGTGCAATTTTTTGGTTTTATTAATTCAAATTTTTTATTTTTAGAAGAATTGCCATATTTGAGAGTGCCATTACATACTGTTATAAAACTTACTCCAGTTGCATATGGATGTGAAAAGGAACTTTTCAAACTTCCAGTTGAAGCTGTTGATACCCATCGAGAAAAACCTAAGGTATGTAAATGTATGATGCTTTTGCTGTGTTTCAATGGAATTTTCTAAATTTTTTATAAGGTCTTGAGAAACAAAAATACCTTCATTCAAATCAGATTACCAGACAAATTTGAGACTGAGAACTTAAAACATGCATAATATCACTGATAACAAACTTAAAACATGCATAATATCATTGCAAAAGATGTTAAAACAAGCTTCATAAACTAACCTTTAATGCTGTTATTTATTGCATTTTTAAAAGGAGTGAACAGTCATCAGTTATTGGATTTGCATCATTTTTTCTTCCGAGTTCTGTCTTTGGCAAAATCAATTAATATCCCGATTTCTAACGTACTGAAATTTATCAATTTGAAGCATAATGTTTGTATCAACATAAATTGCATTGGATAAATTAAAAAATACGAAATAAAACTTGGCTGCTAATTTGTGAATTTGTACATTCATATTTTTCAGAAAGTAGAACATATTTTTTGTACAATTAAGAAAAAGTTCCCTCCTCCTTCGTTAAAATATCAATTATATTGAAAGCCATGATAAAAATATCAAGAGCGTTACTAAAAACCATGTTAAAATATTGGTTTTACTGAAAGCCATGATAACCATGATAAATATCAGATTTCGTTGAACATAGGGAAGTGAAAATTATTCAGTCTGAATTTTTTGCTTATCAACTTTTTATTCTGTGGCCTTTTAAGAAATAAGTACTGTTGTGATATTGTATGTTCTATTGTTTCTTTTGATCAATTAAAGTCTGAGTTATCTGTCCATGAATTTATTTCTTAGAAACGCATGCATTGTATAAAATTTTGTTTTCTTGTTTGTAATTATCTCGTTGTTTTCTATAAATATTTTTGTTCCAAAACTTGACAGTATTGATTTTCAGTGTAAGTATAGCTTGCTTTGTGGGAATGATTATGATTGTCTATGTGTGTATTATGTTATTAGTTGAAAAGTTTGTACACATGCTGCTCAAATAAACATACTTTTTCATTATGTAAAAAACACCTATGATATAATATTCCAATTATAATATTCAGAGACTCAAGTGTAGGTAAAACAATATTAATGAAAATTTTGTACTCATTAAAAGAAATAGTCACACATATGAAAATTCTACCCAATTACTGTAATTTTATAATTTTGTTCATTTAAATTTATTAACTGTATTAAGTTTTTTTTTTTTTTTTTGTTGTTGTTGTTTTAAATATCTGTTGTGAGTATGCAAGGGAGTTACAGAAAACACAAGACATATATGCTTGTTTTCTTCGTATGTTTGTGTTATATTTTTAATCCAGCAATATTTAAATATTTATTCCTGTGGAATGAAGATGCTTAGATGTTTGACAGTTTTAACAAATTTCGTGCTTTCATATCATGCATGTCTTTTTTAATGTTTTGCATGCTTAATGTTTAAAAAGACTGTTAAATGCATGTATCTGCTAATGTAAAATCTGTAGATTTTATGTGTAAAGTATAAAAATTCAGAATAGCAGAATAGTTTAGTATATTTTATAATTAAAAAAATGTTTTTACATATTTATAAACAAATAGTGTTCATTTTTTAATTAAAAAAACAAATTGCATAAATGAAAGAAACCACATTTTCTGATACCTTTGCATTTGTTTTTAGCAATCATGTAAGAAATATAGTGGTATGTTATGGGAAGTACAAGCTTATCTGAAAGTTAATCATTTTTGAATTTAAAATGTGTTTAAACCAGTTTTCTGATTGTACTTCACTAACTGTATAAAGATTTGGAAGTACTGAGTTTAGAAGTTTATTTTATAATTGTAAAATGTGCTGAAATGTTCATTTTAAAAGAGATTTGGTTAGTTAGAGTAAGTATTTTAAGTTTTATCACATACCGTTTCCAAGCTGTGGTATTTTACATGTTAATTTAGTGACATTTTTATAAGAAGTTCATTTAGTGGTGATTTTTAATTCACTAACAACTGGGTAGATATTACCAGTGAGTGCAAGTTGTTATATCTGACATTTAGTGATCATTTGCAGGATAGATAAACTACTGAAGCATTCTATAGAGCTGACAACAAACTTTGAGCTGCTACATTGAAAATGCTGAAATTGATCCAATAATTATCATGAATTCATTATTAACATGAAGATTTTCATATGTAAAAATATTTATTTAACCATATTTTGTGGGAGATAATTGTTTTTTAATGCTGCTTATTTGACATTTTAGTTTTAAAATCGTTCACCTTTTTGGAAAAAAAAAAAAAAAAGGCAGGGAAAGAATCGCTTGCATCTTTACTGCTTAAAAGTTTTTTGCTGTTAGGTCTGAACTGAAGACTTCGGAGTACAAGTAATTCCATATGAAAAATGTATTGAAATACAAATGAAGGAGGGAAATTAATAGCCTTCAGCTGTATGATTATAGAAATACAGATTTATTAAATACTTTAATTTTAGAGCTTGTCATGAAGAAATTAAATAAAAAGGCTGTACAGTACAAAGTCAGATCCGGATGTTCAATATCCAGAATGATCTAAAATCCAGACTTCAAAGCCAAAAACTTTTTTTTTTTGTATGCTTTACGCATGAACATTTGATTTTTTCCTTCCATAATAAAACATCTGGAGAGTCCCAATTCTTAATTTCACTTAGGCACTAAATAAAATACCTCATTATTGAAGAAACAATCATTTAAGCATAAATTTATGAGATTAATAATTTTGCTTCATTGCTGTGTATCTGCTTGGCATACATCTCAAACTGAAGCATTCTACATAGGAACAGCATTGATTTTACACCTAGTAGTATTTTATATCCCTGATGTTGACCTGACGAATCATTATTTATTATATTTTGCTTTCATCACTGCATGTTTCTCAGTACATGGTAGCTTCAGTAATGACTTATTCAGCTATGTCTAAACATTTTTTTATATTAGTAATTGAATAACGAGTATGGCAACCTTTTATGCTAACATTTCGCATGTTGATGATTACAGATTGAAGTTAAATGCACTAAAAAATGTTGACAAGGGGAAAAATTTAATAAAAATTTCTTTTCCTATGCTAAAAATAGATTTTGTTAATGAAACTCATAGACCAGAAGATTGCATTTAGTGCTATTTGAGTTAAGAATAACTGATATGTTATTCACACAAACCCAGAACCGCCGTCAGAGCTCGCACAACCGCATCGGGCGGCAGAATTTAGGGAAGATAAATTTTTTGGAATTTGGAGAAGCACTGAGTGGCAAAATTAAGGTATAACAGAATTTTTGTAATTTAGGGCAAGCATTGGGATCCAAAGTTTAGAGGTGGGAAGAATTTAGAACTTGAAGGTGCTTTGTAGCAGAATTAAGGACCCGCAGAGGACCGCATCAGGTGGTATCTAGTGTCAGTCATAAGCCTTAAGTATATGTGGGAGTTTATTTATTCAGAACTCAGGTTAGCTTTAAGCATGTGCAAGAAATAGACGTAGGTATAATAAATAACTAAACTAAGGCTTAATTCAGTATGCAATAGAAGCAGGTCAAAATTTAGCAGAGCAACTTGTCTGCATCTCCAGATACTTTAAAAAATGCTTGCCATAATTTATGGCCAGCTACCATATTTCATTGTGAGGATGATGATAACCATGAATTTGAAGGTTTTTGGATATCGCAAACCAAAAGTGAAATTTGCCAGTTAATGGATTTTGTAAGGAAATGTGGAGAAGAGGTAATAAATGAACATGATATAACAGAAGTTTTTCATTGCGATGGTGATACCTCAATCATCAATCAGTGGACGGCGAAATATGTAGTTATGGTTCTGGATCCAGAAAATACTGCTACCGATAGTGAAGAAAGTGACAGAGGTTATTGTAAACGAAAAAATTTCGATTGACAAGTTAGTCTGAATTCTCGACACAGCAACTGCAAGACTTGAGAACTTTGTAACTGAACAAGAAATCATGTCTGTTTATAAAATTAAAGAGAAAGTATTAGCACATAAAACAAAGCAACTTAACTTACATTGAAAGAAATGTTTAATAAAGTAAACAATAAATACTAAACTTTTTTTATAAATTTTGATCCCCTTTAGATCATAAATGCTCTTTTTCATAAATTACGATTTCATATTTTTAATTGTATAATTTCTGCATTAGATTTAAATTGATGATCCAATATCTGGAAAAATCCAGAATCGAAGTCCCGACGAGTCCGGATCTCAGACTTTGTACTGTATTAGTAAAAGTATAGTTTTTGCACTGAGCAAGTTGTTCGGAGTTGCAGTATAATATACTGTTGTTTTTTTTCTTAGGATTGGATTTTAAAACCATTTTGCATTTACAGTAAAGCTTTTAGTAACTTTAAGCTTTACAGCTTTATCTTGTAACATCACATTCTTAATAGGAACTACTCTTCTAGATCTTGTAATGTGCAGCTCATTTTGAGACAGCTACTTCAATATTGAAGAAAATATAGTTCTACTTTTCTATTTCATATTAACTCTTGACCAGTACTTTTTCAAAACATTCTATTTATCCTCTAAAGTAGTTGTCATTTTGTTGGTAGAAATGCCATCTTTCTTTTTTTCCTCTAATTATTCTTCAGTATCAGATACATTCTTGTTGGACTGAAACACTCTCTCAAGAAATATGCATGGTACGTGAAATTTTCCAAAGTCCATTTTTTTAACATTGTACATTCCAAAGAGGTGCTGGAAGATGTGAAGTTAAAAAATGACTTCTGGAAAATTTTGACAATTTAATATGAATTTCTTATATAATGAAACCACATGAAGATTTGTATTTAACATAGAATTTTGAGCTATCACAGATTGACTGTATGATGTGAATATAAGGAGTTTTTTACATAGTAATTTACAGAGACATTTATATATATGAAGAGAAATCATTCTAAATTTTTTATATATAATACAATAATATTGTTTATATATATTATGCTGAGTGTAAATATTTAGGGAATTTTTTAAAAATTTACTTATATTTATTTTTAATTTTTAGAACACGGTGAATGTTTTCAGAATTGAAAAAATTACATTTAAAAGAAAGATTGAAAACAGTTCTATATCTCCCGTTCTACGGGGCAAATTGATGAAATTCAAATTGCGTTTTTCATGTCTTGAAAGTACGACTTAGAATATATATTAGATTTATATATAACATTGTTGTAATATAGGTATTTTGATGCAAAATGGTACTTTTTCTGAAAAGACATGCCAATTTTTTTTCCATATTTCGATTCTATGACTCAAATTATACCAAATTACTAAGTTTTGTAAAAATCGCATGAGTAGTTTTTTTAAAAAATAAGCTCCTAAAATTTTAGCTCCTCAATGTTAATTATATTTGGCATATGCATACCTGCCAACTTTTACGAATTTTTCGTAATCTTTACGAAAATGTGTTTGTCTTTACGATCGTAATCAATTTTTTACGATTTTTTTCTTTTTTCAAGTGTTTTTAGTGATTTTTGTCGAAGTTTTAGAATTTTTTGCCAATTCAGCGATTTTCGCCAATTGCATCATGTTTCACCGCCAACTACCGACTACTTCGAATCCAGTAACCTGCG
>KK114506.1:136180-241441 GCA_000611955.2 Stegodyphus mimosarum | reverse complement strand
CCAAGATTGCTTAGAAATATGCTTGTGCTCGCACGAAAACATCTTCTATTGTGAACGAAATTGCTTGCGATGCACAAAGTAAAACGATAGCTGCACTCCAGAATTCAGCATTTTCGGTGTCAATCGATGGTAGCAACGACAGCGATTGGAAGCTTTACCCCATCGTTGTCACATATTTCTGTGATGTTTCTAATGAAATGAAAACTTATCTTTTGCGTCTTCCATTTTTAAATGGAGACGCTACGGGAAAAAATATTGCCTCCTTGGTAATTAATGAGTTGTATAAATTGTTATTTTTTTAATATCAAAGCATGATATTAATTCTTCGTGTTCTTCTGAATTTTGGAGAAATCTTCTGAATTTGGGGGAGAAATCTTCTGAATTTTTATCTTTAGAGGTTGGCAGGTATGCATATGGTTAATATCGTTTTTATTCTTCCTTTCACATTTCGAAATTTAGGTTCATTCCAAATAAAATTTGCTGAATTTTTATGATTTATTTTTAAATTTTAAGTAAATTTTATAAAGTTTTTGAAAAACATTTTAATATACATTTTGAATACCTATAAAATTTTTACCATCATTTTAAAGTAGATATATTTCTAAGCATACCTACAAAAAAAAAAGTTTTTTATTCAAAATTTCCTAAGATATACGTGAATTTACACGTATTGGTACGTTTTGAAATTTGGCATATTTGTTATAAGTGATATTGATGCCGAATGTGGTTTATGCACTTTGTTAATATTATTTGAAAGTACGGACAATGCCTTTTTTCTGCTCCTGTGCAATGAAAAAATGCAAAGGGAAATAGGTTGCTGTAATTTAAGAAGTTCGCTTTGAAAATTGGAAGAGATGTGCTAAGATAAATTTTTGAATTTCTCCATAAAGTTCTCACCATATTTTACAAAATTTAACATTTAAGCATAATTTGAGTTGTACAATTGAAATATGGAAAATATCTGGCATGTCATTTCAGAAAAAGTTCCATTTTATGTCAAAATACTTATATTAGAACAATGCTATATATCTTAAATCGTTCTTAAGAGACATGAAAAACGCAGTTTGAATTTTATCAATCATCCCAGTAGAACGGGAGATATAGAACTGTCTCCCCCTTTTTTTCTGTGCAGTGTACATATATTAAAAGAAAAAGAGTAATCCCCAGCCCCTTCATATTCTTAGCATTTATAGAGCAATATTATTTGATGGACAGTATATATGCTTGAGTGGATTCATTTTCTTTCTCTAACAAAGCAAAAGTCAGTCTGCAATAACAAAGGTGGTTCCTTTACTGTATGCAGGATAAAATATAATATTTTGTTTTAAAATGCATTACTCAGAATACTGTTTTATGGTAAGGTATTATGAAAATATTCTAAGATTCTGCGGAGGAAAATTAATATAAACTGTCTGAACTGCATAACTTTTTGGATCAGCTTATAAAGAACTATATTTAAACAACATTTATGAGTTAGGCTTATATAGTTACTCTTGTTTTCCTAACCTTCCATGATGATGTTGAAATCTTAAAAGAAAGTAAGGAAACTATATGCTTTAAATAGCAAAATTGAATGATAAGAAAATTTCATGCTTAAGACTTGATAACAGCATTCACGCTGCACTGGAGGGTTAGGGAAATAAGTGATGGAAACATGAAATTGAAAACTTGTAGTAAAAAGTGTGAGAAAAATTAATGTTGTACTTTAATACATGAGTATTTGCAAAAATAGCTTAATGCGAAGTTTTTCTCATGTAAATATGGATATAAGCTACGTATGGCATTGTTGTAATTCAAATAATCATTCTTCCTTAAAAAAAACTAGAGGAAAATTATATCTCAGAAATGATTAAATTTTCAGTTTCAGAAATCATCCTGTAGGAAAAAACTATAGTACATATTTGGTAAATTTTTCTAAGCAGTAAGTTTACCAGAACTTACTGAGAATATGTTTCCTTATAGTTTCTAAAGATATTAACTTACTATTGGAGGTATCTTTTTAGTGCCATGCAGATTTTAATTTATGTCAATTATTGATTTCATTATTTTTGTGAATCATGTGCAGAAAACACTTATTTTTATAAGCAAATGTATATTTGCCTTTGATGAATAAGGAAAGGAAACAAAACAAAAAATTGTTATAAATTTAAAAATTGGAGATGATTGGCTTTTCATACTCACTGGTAGAGTATTTTAATTTTCTAGCATTTTGTTAAAGCAAGAGTTTGGTTAAATGAAGTTTAGAGGAACTGATTTTAATGTAGTTATAATTTCTTTCCATTAAGTTTAGAAATTTAAAAATCAGTCAGTTATGGAGTAAAACTTATATATAAGTTCAAGTTACATGGCAGTGCATTATTTCTTTTTTGAAATTGTAATAAGTATACTTAAGTTATTACTTTTGCTTAAGAGCATTCTTATAAAATTATTTAATGGAGGTATCATTACAAAGCATATTATTTGTAAGTCAGTTGTGCAGTTCATCCTTTGTCTATAGAAAAGGTAAACTGCTATATTTTATCACATAATTTGACATTCTGCTGCAAAATATGTCATTGCAATCTTTTTGTTCACTCTTAATTGTATCTCTGAGTATAAGAAATGAAAGAATGGAAACTAAATTGTTAAATTTAACTCAATTTCCTCAATTTATGAACAGGCCTTGGAAATGAAAATCCCAGTTCTTCAACTGATAATTTTTGAATAAAACAATGTAAAATAATTAACTGAACTTTCTAATGTTGCACAATTTTGTAATGATCTTTATAAAGAATGATTTATGTAGAAACATTTCGAATTATTTAATCTTTGTGAATATTTAATCTGCTCCAAAATAAGTGAATGCTGCAAGAAATTCTAATTAAAATTTGCCTAGGCATTATGATAAAAATTATGCAGAAAGAAAGAGATATGAGAAATTAATTTTAAAATTACACACACAAGTTAGTGTGTGTAATTTTAAAATTAATTTCTTAATTATTAAGTCATAAAATATGGCCATAAAAGCATTTATTAAAATGTAGACAGTTTATTTCTAAATATGTCTTTTTTTTACATGTGCATGATTTCAAATTCTTTAAAATAATGAAAAATTATTTCTCATTGATTGTGTGAAACTGATAAAAGCTCAGTATATGTTATATATCAAATAGATAACAATGCTGAGCACTTGTCTTTCATCCTAAGTTTAGTTTTTAGTAAAAAATATGGCTGTATTGGTAATATGCATATAAACCAGTTTTTCTGAAAAAAATCCTTCATAAGAGTATTTCTTCTTTTAGTCCGATAGCGCTTATATGTTTGACATAAATTATAGTTGATCAAGCAAACAAAGGCTTACCTCATAATTTCATTGTGTTTGAAAGTGACATTACATTTTCTTTGAAATAGCTACATAGTCTGCATATGTTAAAGATTTCAAATAATTTATTAGGGTGATGGATAATTCCTCCCCTCCCCTTCTTTTGCTGGTTATCAAAATTTGTATTCATCACTTTTCCTATTATGCAGAGCATAGCAGGATTAACCAAAATGGCACCTATTTTTAACAGTTGCCTTTACAAACAGAATTCAATTTGACAACATGGAAGGAAATTGGAAATAAAAAGGAAAGTTGTGTACTATGTTTCTAAACAGAATGCTTGTCGTTATATATATGTATTATGAAATTGGTAATGAACTGCAAAGGACATTTAGTAGTTTTATAAAATTTAAAACACTGCTCGAATCATCTTCTGTGCTGGTCCTCTTTTCTGAATATATCAGAGAAATTTTAATTATTTGAAAACATAATTATTGTCAAGTCTTTTTTCTGAATCTGATTCATTAGGTAATAAGTTTATTACAGTTCTGTTTTTATACAACCATGTACGAAAAGATCTCCACTAATTTCTGTGACAGAGAAACAGATGCAGAATAATATTCTTAAATATACAGAAAATTGTTAAGTGCCTATAAAGCAATCTGTATTCACCAACTTCAGTTATTTGACGTGATATGTATTTCTCGGATGTTATTGGATGAACACTGGATTATTTCCAGAATGGGATCAGTTTGGCTGTACACATTAGTCTTCTAAATTCATTTTTGAAAGTAGAATTTTTATCCCTTTAGGCAGAAATTATTCAAGTGAGCCCATTATTGTACATATCCTTAACGCAGACAAAGCTGGTTATTGACCACTGTAGCAATCACATGGTGCGAGAAACCCTGGTAGTTGCTTACTCATGTCGCCATAGTGAGAAGTGTTGCAATGCACAAGTGGGATTCTATCCTGGGTCTGTTTTAATACAAGTCGAATTTTTTACCAAGAACGCTGAGAGCTCCCATGCACTAGGTTTAAGAATTCTAGCTCTTTCAAATTTGCGATCTTGGAGTGGCTCACGAGGTCGCTACAGACTTCCCTCCCAAGCATTTATGATGCGATATGAGATGTTTGATTTCTGGGTATGATTGCGAGCCCAGTGCTTTGATGTGATTGATTGTTGCATTTTGATGAATGGTGGCTGCGGCGTGGGAACATGTGCAATTGTTTCTGTTGATGGCTGTTGGAGATGGTTGAGAAACCCTGTGTTGTTGGCATGTGTGTTGCCGTTAGGTTGTGGAATGGAGTATGTGTGATTGCCTTAGAGTGTGTGACGTAATTTGTCATTTATCCTCAGTGGAGGGAAGAGTCTGTAGTTTTCCAGGTCACCAATGTAATGATCATGTGCGAGAGACCCGGTAATTGCTTGCTTGTGTCGTAGTCTATTAGCAACAGTGAGAAGTGCTGCAGCGCACGAGTGGGATTTGATCCTGGCTCTGTTTTAATGCAAGTCGAATTCACTAGCACAAAAGAGCTCTCTTGCACTAGGTTCAAGAATTCCAACTCTTTCAAATTTGCAAGTGTTGAGTGGCTCACGAGATAGCTACAACCATGAGATAGTTTAATTTAATCAACAGATCTTCAGTTCGTAATATATACGATGGCAGTCCGATAAGTACTTAGCCTACAAAAGAAAAACGAAAATTTTGAAAAAGTGGTGATTTATTTCTCAACATAGTCTCCTTTCAACTCAATATACTTGACCCAGCGATGCTCCAACTTCTTTAACCCGTCTGAAAAATACATTTTCTGGAGGCCTGCAAAGTAGGTCTCCGTGGTGGCGATAACCTCCTCATTCAACTCAAATTTCTGCCTGGCGAGTGACTTTTTCAAGTTTGGAAACAAAAAGAAGTCACATGAGGCCGAATCTGCAGAATACGTTGGATGGGGCAGCTGTTCGTAGCCTAATGCGACCAATTTGGCCATGGCGACGGCGGAGGTGGGAGTTGGTGCGTTGTCATGGTGGAAGAACATTTTTTTCTTCGCCAAATGGGGCCGTTTTTTTCTGCAATTCGAGGTTGAATCGGCCCAATAGTTCGGCATAGTAGAGCCCTGTGACCGTTTTGCCCTTCTCCAGGTAGTCAATGTAGATCACACCTTATGAATCCCAGAAAACGGCCGTCATCTTTTCGGCCGATGGGACAGTCTTCGCCTTCGGAGCACATTCGCCGGGTAAAGTCCACTGTTTCGACTGTTCCTTGGTCTCAGGTGTGTACCAGTGAATCCATGTTTAGTCAACGGTCACGAAATGACGCAGAAACTCCTTCAGATTGTGCTTAAACAGTTTCGAACACTGCTCTGAAGTGGTCTCATAGATGCGCTTGTTGTCCGGAGTGAGCAAACGTGGCACCCATCGAGCTGACAGCTTTCTCATGTCCAATATTTCATGCAGGATATGACCCATGTAGTCTTTTGAGATGCCTACTGTCTCAGCTATCTCGCGCACCTTCAATCGGCTATCTGCCAATACAAGATCATGGACTTTTGTCACATTATCCTCCATGGTAGCCGTTTTTGGGGCACCTGGGCGTGGCTCATCAAAAACTTACATGCGACCACGTTGAAACTCGTTAAACCAAATTTTGACGGTCACCGTACACAGCATCCAAGCGCTGTTTGATTTTGCTGCGCGATTTCCCTTCCAAAAACAAGAATCGAGTCACCGACCGATATTGCTCTTTTTCCATTTTTCTAAAATCCGCAGACACGCCCACTTCTACACGCGGTAAAAACAAAACTACAAATCCAATATGGCGGAAATTTTGACAGTAGCTGTCTACAAGGATGTACTACACGATAATAATAAGTTTCTCTTACAATAGTGGCACCATCGGGCGTTGAGGCTAAGTACTTATTGGACTGCCCTCATAATTGGTTGGTATCTGTTCCACAAATTTATACTTTTTTGTTACCTTTGTGTAATTACCACAGTTTTCCTCATTTATCACAGGTGTATTACGTTCAGTTAAGACTTCAATATGTATTTAAATCATTTGTGAGTAGACCTTTTCTCTAGCATTTTCGCAAGGTAACCTTTGTTACAGGTAGGAATATTCAGATCAAACGAAACAGAAAGTCTATTCAGAAATTCTCAGTGGTAGCTGTTAGTTCATTAACCATTATTATATTGTTGCAGAGATATATAAAACCAACTGTAAGAATATGCTTACCTCCTTGGAGATCCTAACGCTGTTTCTATACTTTTAAAATTGGTTGTTATTTTGATATTGTGTATTTAGATTAATTTTGAATTACTGTAATTTCGGGTAGGTAAGCCGTCCTGTCATATATGCCACACACAATGTTAATTAACTAAAAAAAAGTTTATTGGATAAGCCGCACCACCGTATATGCCACAGCAAAGCATTCTGAAACATGGCTCTTAATATTCATTTATTTAGTAATTCCCTGGCATATTGATGTAATCATCATAACATTTTATAACATTTACAACATAAATATAATCTGTAATATATAAATAAGGAAGAAACATCTTACCTTGAACTTGCCGAAAACGAACTAATAGATATTTTTATGGGTTCAGTGAACTTCGTTTATCAGCATAAATTACCATATTATGAAAAGAATACATAAATTAGATAAACAGAATTTTTTAATTAAATTAAGCTACATTTATTTATACAGAACCTTGAAAATCTGACTTATTGATGTTGGAATTAAATAAATTTAACAAATGACCATCGAGGTCAATTTCATCATTCTGTTCTAAATCATTTCTTTCAACATCACTATCTTCACTTTCATTTTCTTTTTTGACGATTTCCGATTTAATGAAAGCTGATATCATCATATCGGCTCAGACTGATTGCCATACTTATAAGACAGCCTCCTCGTACGAAGCTTTTCCAAAGAACGTCTATGTAAAGAAGGAAATTTTCCAAAGAACGTCTATGTAAAGAAGGAAATTTTCCAAAGAACGTCTATGTAAAGAAGGAAAGGTTCCATAGATGTAACGTAAACCAGTTTGCTATTACACCGCTGGAAAGCTGAGGGAAAATTTGTGAAGGGATTTGCTGACTGAATCTGATGGCGAGAATTTTCTCCTCCATGGTGTGTGCAGGAAGTTGAGGATGTACGTGTTAAGAAGAAACGTTCTTTAACAAAATGTTTCTTCTTTGACATTTCATGATAATTTAAACTCGGGATTTTCACACTTTTTTTTGCTCAAAATAACTAATCCATTAATTAATTTACTTGCGTGAAAGTATATTTTATTTTCCTTTAAAGTTTAAATAGATTTAAAACAATATTCATTTTATGAACTCTTGATAAATGTGACCTTCAAACTTCGAAACCGGCTTCGAGCTTTAACGACAGATTTTTGGTGCGTGCGCAACTGTTTCCCTCTACATTGGGACGGAGCCACACCTGTTGTGAAGAAGTTTACCAATGCATGTTCTTTGGCTTTTCTCATTTGTCTATAATTTGTGAAGGAATCGAGTCCATTTTGCATCCATTCCTCCCACTGCTTTCGTAGTTCATGCTCGTAGTGTGATCTAGCAGCTGTAAAATTTTCGTAAGCCCTCCTCGTATCATTGAGACATCGGTGCTAAGTTTTTTGTTTCAGATCTTGCCGTATTCGCTAAATGGGATTGCATTGAATCCAGAACAGTGAGTCCTCAGGGTTCGAAAAAAGCACCTTTCATTTTTTGATAAATTTCTCTCAGCAAAAACATCACTTCTTTGCACATCCATCCTTTTTTGTTGGTGCAAATAACTCATTTAGGGAAGCTTTCTTTCGGAATTGTTTTTCCTTTGAAAATTATCTAAGGGGTTAACTTCTCTGGTGGCACAACCCAAAACACAAGTAAAGTTTTTTACATTCCTTTTGTTAACACTGAAATAATTTTTTTCAGCTATTGAATGAGCAGTTCTGCTCAGAGAACAGTCAAAAGTAATGGGTACTTCATCCATATTAATTATCTGCCCTCTTTTCAAATTTTGTTCTTTAATTTTCTTAGATGTATACTCCAAAAAACCTATCTTTTTTCAAGCTAGTTCACAGGAAGTTTTTGTCATGACGCATAATTTTCTTTCGCTTCATGAACCTCAGAACTCCAATTAGGTCCTTCAACAAAATTTTTAATGCCTATTTGTTAAAAATTACCTTTGCTTGAAAGCGAATTCTGTTGATACTTATAATCCACTTTCTCTCTGCTCTATTGTCTATTTCTCTAAACAGGTTCTTCCAAAACAGGCGAGGCTTCACAGCCTCGCCTGTTTTGGAAGAAAATACATGCATTATATTAGGAAGAAAATACATGCATTTAGCAGAAAGTACATGCATTATATTGTCTTTACAGAGAGTGCCACCTACCTTAGTTAGGTGACTTTGAACTTATTGCACTGCCTTAGTGAAATCTGAAGTTAGAATATTGCAGCGAATTCTTACTGTTTTACGTGTGCATAACTTATGATCTGAACTAGTGAAGTTTTAAAGACAGAGGAAAAATAAAATTCGCTCAGAAATGCCACTCCGGCAGACACATCGCATACCTAAATTTTCAACTTTTAAATACATGCAAGCCGCAGCTTATCTACCCGAAATTACAGTATATATATATATTATAGACTTCCACCACTGAATACATCCCTTGAAACTTGAAATTCTTTAGCCGCAGCGCGATTTCCAATTTCAATCGCTTTCTTCACTGCCGAAAGCTTAAAAGCAACTGTATAACTTCAAGTAGGAGCCATAATAATAATATTTTTAAAGCACAAATGATAAGGCAAGTAAAAAGAAAGCAACAAAGCAGTAAAAACATGTAAGAATGAACATAGCAATTGACAAGTAAACATAGCTGTTTCTATTAAAACAAAAAGTCATAGGAAAATGCAGGCAAAACCATGGAGTGTAGCAGAAAGTACATGCATTATATTGTCTTTACAGAGAGTGCCACCTACCTTAGTTAGGTGACTTTGAACTTATTGCACTGCCTTAGTGAAATCTGAAGTTAGAATATTGCAGCGAATTCTTACTGCTTTACGTGTGCATAACTTATCTGAACTAGTGAAGTTTTAAAGACAGAGGAAAAATAAAATTCGCTCAGAAACGCCACTCCGGCAGACACATCGCATACCTAAATTTTCAACTTTTAAATACATGCAAGCCGCAGCTTATCTACCCGAAATTACAGTAAATATATATATATATATATATATATATCATAGACGTTAACTGTAATTTTGTAGCATGATAAAGATTCAAACTTAAAAATACTTCAATACATATATCATAAATTGAAAATGTTATAAATGAAATAGAGCATTTTTTTAAAATTCTTTTTAATCTCAAAAATTAGTTTCTTTATAATAAATTTGCCACTGCTTTTATAGCGAATGTGAAAATTTTTCGAAATTTCAAGATCTAAATGTTTTAAATTATGTAGATTTAACTGGTCGAAAGATTTTAATTGTATCATATTGGCTATGCATGCAGAATTGTCATTTATTGCATCAAGATGGTGAATTATGGAATCAAGATGGTGTCATCAAGATGAAATTTTTACACAAATATTAAATCTCTTAATTTACAGTTTCTATGATTTTTATTGAGATTTAGCTAAGCTTTTTGTATATGTAGCTTATGTCCTTGCGATTGTAAACATTTTCTTGTTGCTGACAAGTTTTTATTGCACTTCGGATGGATAACGCTATCTAATGGTTATAGCTCTGTGAGCCTTTTATGATTTTAGTATTTCTTGTAGACATCTGCTTTGAAAACAAACTTGGAGAATGGATGTCTTCCTCCTACAGGAAGAACTGTGCTTGGGCAGTAGCATGTAAGTCTTAATTATAAGTTTTGAATCATGCTAAACTTCCTTTAATATTTGCTTTATAGGCTTTTCTATAATATCCATTAAAAGAAGCTGTATTCTGAAATGTTGCAAGTTTTACTGAATTTTATTTAACGTAATTTAACTATTATATTAAGTACTAAACTCTATTTAAAGTCACTTCTGAAGAGCTGCTTTGATTGCTTTACAGTAATCTTGTGTTTTCATGTTGCCTTTTTTTTAATAACATAATAGCCTTCTGATATGTAGTGGGAAAAAATAGTGCAAAATATTAAATTTGTCATGTATGATAATTATTTATCTATTTTATGAGATAAATGCAAAACTTGCAGCAACAAAAAATAACTTATTTTAAATAGCTCTCAAATTATAAGAATAATGCATAATAAATATCTTTTATATGTGAACAAAAACTTTTGCCTATGTAATAATCAGTATGTATTGAAAATTAATAGCATTTGGCTTCTTTCTAAAATTATAAAAAAAATTCATCAATTATGTGTCAGTAATGTTCACTAATAAGAATTCCATTTGTTAGGATACTATTTTAATTATCTTTCATTTCTAATATTGTCATTAGAGATAAATCTAAAATAACCAGTTTAATAATTGTCACCAGAATTGGAGACTTTGGTTTGTATTTAGTGAGAAAATTTTGCTTTGTGAGACATGCCTCAGTTTTAGAGATTTTTATTCACAAAAGACGATATTTTAGAGATTATGTTTCATATTAAATTACAGGTTAGGCTGTACTCTATCTTTCAAATTATAATTTTATTATTTAGAAACCTGAGCAATGAAAATAAATGCATGTCTTAGTGTTTTTATTAATTTGGTCTTTTTATGAAATTAAATGTATTTTAAGTTATAACAGTTAAATAAATTAATTTTAATATGATGTCTGATTGATGTAATTTTAAATACATTTAATTGTAATATATTCTATTTAAATTTTGGGGGAATATTTCATACATTTATTGTAATTAATAAAAAAGTTTCTAAAGTAATATTGCATAACCTAGTACAGTATCATTTTGGAAATATTAATGAACTTCTATTTATCTGAATTGTTGCATATTTATTTTTAATCCTTTTATTGATATCTTGTACTTTTAGTACATAGATGTAGCCTCTTTTAATTAATTATTTAAATGTTTAATAGCTGTATTGTAATCTTTGCTATAGTTAGAAATATTTTATGGGATGCATACAGAAAATATATATAATTACTTTATTCATAACTTATTTTGAGTTTCCATTCCTAGTCCTTAGTTTCTATGCTTTATTTTCTTTATTATTTGGGTGTAAACTAATTTTCGACTAATCTGAATTACCTGTATGTAGGGATCGTTTATGATTTAATTTGGTAGCCTTCTGACTGTATTTCTATGCAGCTGGTTGGTTAAAGTCTTCTAAGAAATTTGTATGTCGTTGATAGAATGCTCCAGCTGCCATGTATATTGCAAACTTCCATGTATATTGTAAACATAAATCAATTTTCTTCAGTAAAATCACAGGATAAGATTTGTTATCAATCTCCTCGTGCTTCACAATCTAAAAAATTTAATATTGCTATTATAAATTTTGATAATTTTAGGACTGAACATTTTCAATAACTTTATTGCAGCACTGTACATTAATTATAAGTACATATTAATTGTTATATAATTACAAAACATTACCTTATATATTCAGTAGTGTGTAATAGTTATTATAATTGATGGTATGCTGAAGTAAATTATAATAGAATTTTATTATGGCCTAATATTTTATAGTTATTTAACTTGTTCACACTTCTCCTATTTTTAACTGTATGGAAATCTAACTAGTAGCTCTTCAGAAGTTGGACATTTGAAAAATAAATTATTGAGACCAAGATGAGAGTATTTATTATTACACATTAATGTATTATGAAAGATATCAGTAATTGTCTTTTCATTAGTAGTTTTCAAAATTGTATGCATAATGAAAGCTCATTTACTAAATAATTGCAATAAATAATCATGAAATTTTAAGCAGCAGAAGGTGTGTTGCTTAAAGTCCATAATCGGAATTCCAGTAGATCAATAGTTGAAAATCTGATTATTTTTTAATTGTTAACCTTGCATGTTATTTCCAAGTGTATCTGCTAATTATATTAATATTATATTGGTAAATGGGATTAATTGCATGTTATGCTAACACTATATTAAAAATATTACATTAGTTACAAGATTAGAAAATTTTAAGGCAGTTTTAAATTTTTGTTTACTTAAAGTAAAAAAATAATAATAGGAAGGATGCTTTACTGTGTGAAAAGAAATTAAAGTAAATGTGGTTTCTTTCTTTATTTTTAATTTGCCACCTTTGGTTTTATCTGATATTTAAAAATTTGTCATATTTTACGAATGATATGTATTGAAATCTATGCATGGATATGGGCTTTATGATGATGTACTTAGTGTTTTAATGTTTCATACATTATAACAGTAATTATTGTAGTATTTGTATTATTGCTTATGTTTTATGTTATTAAATTTACTATTTTATTTTTTTAGGTACCTGGTTATCTAGAAGATAAATTCAAGTTAAAGGGTTGTGAGCTTGATCTTGGAATCAAAGTAAAAGAATTTGATGATAAGAAAATGTTCCTTTATGATTCAACAACAACTGTGTATTGAAAGCATTATGTTTAAAAACTATCAAGTGATTAATAATTCCACAAGCTATTTTTTTCCTCATGTATGAAATATTTGTTCCAAGAAATTAAGTATTGTGCATTGTGTAAAATACAAAACTTATGTATATTTATGAAAGGTGGTGATTGTATTATTTCACAACACTGTTTTATTATACAAAGTTGTAAATTTTAGAACATTAAATCATATATGATTGAACTACGGATTTCTCTTTTTAATTCCTTTTTTAAAATTTTTCTAACAGTATGCTAAAACACTGTTTAGCTGAAAATATGAAAGTCCAAATCTATACAGCTGAAACTGTAGCCTTTTTGCATTTGAAACAAATTTGTATGGCATTATAATGCCAATCTTTAGTTGCAAAAATTGTTATGAGTGTTTTATTTATTGAAAAGCAAATATAAGAACTTTTAGTATTTGTAAGGCTTGAATCATATTTGAAAACTTTTGGTTGTGAATGAAACAAGTGTATGTTGCAAACTTTCAAATGGGAGTTGTTTTTAGCACTAAACTAAGCAGCAAATTTTGTTAAATATAATTATGTGGATACTTAATTGAAGTTAAGAATTTTATGTCCCCCCCCCAAAAAAAAATTTTTTTTAAACATTTAATTTTTTTAGAAGGATTTTTTTCCCTTAAAAATTTTAACTTCCATTTAATTTTATTCCATAATTTCTTATTTAATACTCTTCACATTTATTTCAGAGTTAAAATACTTTATATTTCTGTGTATTTTAATAAGTATATGTGTCACTGTATTTGTATTAATACTGATTTAGTATGCATATTTATATCAATATATATATATATATTTTGTCGTATGACCTTGTAGATGTAAATATCTTCTAACAATTAATCCATAAATGAAGCACATTCCTAACAAATTTTAGATGTTGTTATAAAATGTCTGTGTTTATTGTAATAAATGATATATTTAATACATGTTCCCAATAGTCAGTGTTGGGATTCAAAATTTTTAATAATTTCATTGCTTAAATTAGTGATATAATTTGTTACTAGATAAAGAGAATTTCTTTAATATTAAGATTCGAGTTTAACAATGGTTTTGACAATCTGTTTTAGAAAATGGTGTAAACTGACGATCTCACTGCTACTAATAGCAGTGAGTTTAATCTTGATTTGTTCTCTTGTATAAATGAGAACTTTAATATTCTAGTGCCATACAGTTATGGACAAAAATCTCAAAATCTACCTTACTTTCTGATATTAAATCAAAACTGTTTGTCATAATTAATATACGTTATGTTTAAGTTCTTATGAAAATGAATCCTAGTTAAAAATTGTACAAAGAATGTAAGAGTACCTGAGGTAATCTTGGGTAAAAGAAGTACAAGGAATATCACAGTCTGCATTTATATTGGTATTTTCTTTGTGCTGTTGTTAGTATGATGGACTTGTGTATTCTTTTCTCTTTTTTGCACTTGTGACATTGTTTGGTTGGAAACCTAAAAAATTTTGTTCTGCTTAGTGTAAAACTCGGATTTTAAGTTGGTAAAAGTTCTGGTGTTTCAATGAAAACCTAAATCAGAGTGCTTAGATTTTATGCGACTATAATCACCTATTAGAAAAATTAAAAATTTCATTAGTGTCATTAGATTTTTGCTTGAAATATGTTTTTCTATAGTATATTACAAAATAATTTAGGTCCATAGAGGCATACAGTGTTAAAAATACGGTATCCAAACCAATAGCAAAAATAAATACAAAATATAATTCTCATGTGGCAGTGTTTAACATAAGAATAATAATGCAAATGCTTTATGAATTTAATTTTTTTAGAGATTTGAAAGTAGATATTTGGATGATTGTATGAATTAGGGTTTCCAGCTTTTAATTAGCCCAGAAGGGCTATTAATTTCATTTTGGCACTTTGCATCAAAATCTTTAAAAGTCTGAATCACTTTTTAAATTTTTCCCACCAAATATTGTCACCTTGTATTACAGTTAAAGAAATTAAATAATGAAGACTCTGTGTAAATGTGTTTCTCGCATTGTGATAAAACAATGGTACTTAGAGCCATCAATTTTGAATAACGTATGTCTCCACCCGAATATGGGCATCTGAAAGCCCAAATTTGCAATTTGTTTTATTATCTATTTTATATTTTGTAAAATTTAATTAATTTTTGGTTAAACTCTTGATTTCAAAGTGAGCAGTGGAAACACTGTACAGGGGGAAAAAATTTTTATTTATAGTGTGCAAGACTCTGGATCCGAAACTCTAAAGATGTGCTCTTTTTAAATTATTTTGCGATATTGCTGTTGAATTGAATTTTATGGTTTAAGTGCAAAGAACATGACATTTAATAAAGGTAACACTTAAAACACTAAAAAATGTTTCTATGGGCATAATATAAAATCTGAAAACTTTAAGATTTTATCAATTTTATCCTTTTTTTATCATTTTACTTCAAAATAAAATACTGCTTGAAACGCAAGTTTTAAAACTTTTATTTATTAATACGTTGTGCTAGTCATGATATGTTTGTGTGGACTTTGGTGACTTACAAAATAGTGATTTAAAATGATTGTGTCATCTGTTTGTTTTTGGAAGTTGCAGCTGTTAAAATTTCAAATTTGTGAAGATATCGAATGTTTAGTTACATTGACCTCTGTGTCTGTACACTTCTGAGGAGACGTCTAAATGATTTTAACATTTGCTTTGACTGTAATGCATAGCTGTATTTTTCTTATTTACTCTAAAAAATAGTCTAAAATCTTGAGTTCAAGTATTTACTTTCTGAAATTAAATCTAGATTTTATTTAAAAGGCAAATTTAAATTTAGAATTTAACAAAAATGTAGTATTTTCTCTTTCATGGTTGTTTTCTTATGCCAGTATGTGCCATATTTACTTTTGTGTTTGAAAGATATTAAGAAAACTAGGAACTAATTTGAGATTTCAGTTATTAAAATTTCATTAATCAGTTATGTCGTTTTCATATATACACTGTGAGATAGATGTTGGTGCATTTGAATATGTAGTATAATCCTTAATTTAGTGTATTAACTGTTTGAGAACATAAAGGTTTAAGCTTCTTAAGCTTTTCTACAATGTTTTTGTCTTCAATTTTCCTTTTAGACTCATATTTTACTGAATGTAACCATCTGATAACAAAATTTCTGAAATATATCTAAGAAAACTTTAGAGGAAGTAATTGAAGTATTTCCTGATAACGTGTGGGTCGGGTTCATTTCAGTTATGGTTAATGTCTTGTGCCCATTTTCGACAGTTTATTTTTGAATACATTGATGTAAATCACGTAAAAAAAATAATTTTTTATCTGTTAATTAAAAAAATTTTCATTTCTTTAAATCATTGTTTCATGGATATAGTTGGAAAGTGTGAGGTTAAAATTAGTTATATTATAGTTCAAGAAGGAAATAATTTGCAAAATATATGAACATATCCATGTTTCTTGAATTGTACTTATATATCTCTTAAATAGCTTAAGTTTTAGTTATAGAATTTTTTGAAATATTTTAAACATAAGAGTGGTTGTTCACTTTCAAGTTTTCCATATAACAGAAAAAATCCCTTCGGGTTCACTGCAAGACTTTTCTGAAGTATGAAACATCCTTAGCAGAATCTTTGAAATTTTAGGTGCAATGTTATGTTACGCTATCATGCATGTATCATCCAGTTGCTTTGTCAAGTGTTGCCTTTGAATGAAACATTGCATTGGCCTACATTAATGGTTGTTAAACATAGGTATCACCTTGGTCATGGGGATCTTTTGGTTTAATTCTGATAATCTATTTAAATTTACTGCATCATCCCACAGTGATTGATCTATAGATTGATTATCAGTGACTATCGTCCTGCAGGCCATTGGTAATTACACATTAATGTCTAGTTTAATTTTAATGTAATTTATCAAAATATACTGCACTATCTTGCAGTAGTGACTGTCAACCTAAAGGCTACCAGTGGCTTTGACAAATTTACAATATATTCAGTTGATAATTTTATGGATATATATAGCATTATTTTATGTTTCCAACATCACATTTGACTTATCCAGCAGAGATTCAAGAGTCCTATTTTAATGATATGTATAGCTAAATTTCACTGTGCTTCTTTGCAGTTGTACCATAGGTCATGTCCTTTCTTTTTTATTCTGATATTCTTACTTTAGACATTTCAGAATTATATGAAATATATTGAAAACTTTCATTTTCCCATTTTTAATTGTTTATTCTCTTTCAAGGAAGTCTTTTAATACAGTTACGATTTTAAAGTGATCTTTCAATGAGCATAAGTACTTAAAATATCGTATCCTAAACAGATGTTTCACTATTATTTTTACACATAAATATACTTCTATCATGTGTTTATATTCTTAAATATTTATTTAATTTTTAAGTATAAAATATGGAATCATTTATGAAAATTGAAAAATAACTAGTTTTCGGATTTGCAGTTCGGTTTTTTTTTTAATTGAATCGAAGTTTTACAATAATGATCAAAAGTTTTCGTTGAACTTGAGAATTAACATTTTTCTAGTAGAGAAAAACAGTTAAACTTTAGTGCAATGATGGTTAAATGTGTACTTTAATATATTCTTTTATATTTAAAAATATTTTTTGATGCCAGTGTTGATATCTTCAGCATAATTTTTAAAAACATCTGAAATATGTTTATCATTTTCTAAAAAATATTTTGAATTATCACATTAGATTTATTATGTTGTCCCTATGTACAGTATTTAAGAGTTATACTATTTTTGAATTATTTACTTTTAAATTGACTCATGCTGTATATTTGCTTTCTGGCATTTCGTATTCAATAATGCAGGTTGTGGATATATTGTTGGATGTATTTTCTTACTAATTTTTATTGAAAATTTTTTATAATTCAATATTGCAACCGGAAGTTTTTGTATCTTAAATGTAAATTTTAAGGTTTCTCCTTTTTTTTGGTAAATTAGTTTTAATTTTTATCATTTTTAAATGTTTTATTTTGTAAAACAGAAATTTATTATAGTTAAGGTGCAGTTTTTACAACATAAATAATTTTCCTGATTTCCTTGTATGTTAAGCATGACCAGTTTATAGTCTAGGGAAGCGCTTACAATATAGTTTAATATTTAATGGAAATAAGCTGCTTATTTCAGCAGCTGAAATGTCAGTCATCTGTGTTCTGTATCTTTTTAATATAACTTATCTTGACATTATTCTAGTGCCAAATTCTTGTGCCAAATTCTTGTGCCATACCGTAAACATCCTGGAAGTATATAAAAATTGCTTTTCGTATTTTATTCTGTCATAAATTTTTGTTGCTTATTTTTCACTGCTGTATTGCACTTCAAAAATGAGTGTAATGCAAGAAATCATGGTTCAAAATCATTTCCTTATATTTTATGTGTATATGTAATCTGGAATAACATTTTCAGTAAATTTTTCATATGAATATGTGGATAAGGAAACTGATATTTGAGATTACTCACTTTTATGGGCATTTTTTGATATTGAGAAATGTAATTAAATTATATTTATGGTCAAATCTTAGAATAGTAGTGTGCAGAAATTGAGTACTATCCATTGTTAAACTTTTTACAAAGGTTCAACACTTGAGTCTTAAAACCCATTGTGAAGAATCTTTAAATGATATGTTCAGAATATCTTTTAGAAGAAAAAAGTATAATTTCTTTCTTTATGCAAAATTTTCTTTATATATGGCTGTGTGGTGGAAAAAATTTTAAATCTGATAGAAAATGGAATAAAAATAATAGTTAGGAAATAATAAATTAATAAGAAGTGAATGTTAGTAAGCTTAAGATTTGTCTGAGAATAAGAATTTTTTATTCATTTTTTAATTGCATATAAGGCATTAGTGTTATTTAACCCTTTCTGCCTCTAATTTGATTGTACAAAAATTAAAAAACTCAGTTTTCAATAGGTTGCATCAAAATTAATATATTAAAATTTTCACAAGTTTATTACTTTTTATTATACACAAGTTATTTGTTTATAACATTTTTATACAGCAAGGAGAAAGCCTCGTTACTGATAAAAAGTGACCTATCATATACCGTATTTTTGATGTACTTATGTTAATTTTGTTATATTCAGTAGCATTTATGTTACTTATTATTTTTTTTAAATATATTATTGTTTTGTTTTCAGTTGTATTTTGTACAGCATTTCTCATTGTTACTATAGTATCTGTATTTCATCTAGTCATTATATTGCTTAAAGTTATTTAAATTCTTCGTTATATTTTATTTGTGTACAACAACTTAATATATACCAACTAACAGAATATTTAAATTATATATTCTGTTTATACATACCTCAGACCATTTATCATGTTCTATCATCTTTTGGAACAGCAATTTCTAGTTCAACCCCTTCCTTTCCCCAACAAATATGTTGCATTGGTCCATGCTATGTGTTGGTGAGCAGTACGTGGTAATGTATTCTTTACTGCAATATGTTAGAATGTTTTTTATTTATTTTTTAAAAATAATTCTTATCCTATAGGTGCAACGTAATAGTTTTTAATCATTTCATTTCTGCATTCCTTGCTGAAACCTATTTCTTGTTCTTCAACTGTAATAAAAAGGACAATGTTCTGCACTTTCATGTATAGGCATTTTAAATCAGTTTAATGCTTATTTGAGTAGGCATTTACCATCTTCAGAAACTACAGTAACTTTTTAAATAAATTCCTTATTGAATAAGGTTTTTAATTTGGAAATAAATGTTAAGAATTCATTTGGGTTATTTGTGTAATTTTAAGAAATACACTTTAGAAATAGAAAACTTTTATTTAATAGTGAGCTGAATAAAATCCTTTATTAATGATAAATTTCTGAATGTAAAAATTATATTCTTCCAAATTAAAACGTTTATTATCTTCCTTGCAGCTCTTCTGCTCATAACATTTTCCATGTTATTCTTGATATTTATGTTGCATGTGTGCCTTTTTGAGTTTTATGTTGCCTAATAATTGTGAGACGCTCATTCTGACTTTAACAGCTAAGATAGTTTGCCTCATATAACATACAAAACAGCTAAATTATCAGTTTCTTATTAAAATCATAGTGATTGAGTAAGACTTATGAGAAATGCTGTGTGCAATGAAATGCTATTCAATTATGATTTTATTTTTATTACTTATTATATATTACTATATTATATTAATAGTTATTTTTGTTATGCATTAGAGATGTCATGTCTTTTGCATTCTAGACATGCCATAACATTTTTAGTTGTAAATGCATATGATGTAAATTGTAAAATTTCTAGATACACAAATATATATTGAATAAAATGTGTATCCTTAATTTATGGTTTTCATCAGAATTTTTTCGGCGTTATATGTATATTGAGTAGTATTTGTAGTTTCTGTTGCAGGACTAATGTTTTTATTCAGTGAGATGTGGATTTTTTTAATGCTAGTGAAATATTTTCAACCAAATACTTTATTTTTCTATGAAAGCTCTTTTTATACTGTTTCTTAAAATTATTTAAGGTTTTCTTTTCGTAAGTTTTTTATTATGCATTTTACATTCTGTTGCAGTCAAAATATTTGAATTATTTTGAGTTCAAACTTTAAATAACCTTCAAATAAACCTTTTATTTTTACAATTTTAGCACTGAAATATTGTTTTGAAATATTTAATATTTCTTCAGGTCTACTTTCTTTGCTGATTTTATCCTAAGTATGAGAAATCATTTTAAGAGCATTTTAAATGTTAAGAAAGTTATCTTTAAATTATGCTTTTCTTGTTTAATTTTTAATTAAAATTTATTCAGTTATTAGCTGATTCTAAAATTATTGATATTTGTAAAGCTTTCATGTTGCTATTTTATTCATGTTAATTAAATTTTGTTTAAATAAATTTATGAATTTAAAATATTGCTGTTTGTATAGTTTTTGTATGCTTGCAATGTGATATAAATATTTAAATGTAATAGATAACTTGGTTGATGTACCTTTATATGAAGTGATCAAATAAACTCTTTTTTTTCCGCATTCTCTTGTTGTATTCTTTTGTTTGTGCTGTGCATGTCACCTTTCAACATTTTGTTTTTAATATCAGCAAAACGTATGCAGCTGTATCTTCTTGGTTTTTTTCTCTATCATGTATAGAACTCTCTTGCATGATATTAAAAATCTCCATAAGCAAATTGTCATGCATGTTAATGTTTTAAGCTCTGTGTTCATATGTAGTACAGTTTTTGAAGGTTGCAACTTTGCTTAAATTTTTCAGCATGCTTATATTTAACATTGTAATTTATAAATGTGTCTGTTTTTCCTGTGTGATATTATTAAGCCTCTTAATAATATTTATGCCATCTACTAAGCAATTAATCCTAGTGTAAGTATATAATTATTTATGCACTCTTAAAATATTTTAAAATACATATTCTATTCAACTGTCAAATAAAAGCTTTTCATTTTCACTTTTTAAAAACAAATAGCCCTTTTAAGCTATTTTTTATAACTTGACAAGGTTAAGCATTTAACAACTATACTTATATTTTTGATATATTGATTTTTAAGTCTTAAAAGTCTGGGTACAAACAAATACTATCTCTAATGTAAATGGACTTAAAGGATTATCAGCCTAAAGTTTTTTCTTAATTTTTACCATTTACTCTTTTATTATTTGTTATTGCTTAAAGTGAAAAGATTTTATTGCTTTTATTAACTCATAACATAAAACAACTGTGAAGAACATTTCCTTAAATAATTTTTCTGTTTTATGAATCATAAACATAGACTTTATTAAATTAAAACTTTACCAATAAAGGTATTTAAAAAATTAATCTGGAGTATAGTGAAACTGTCGGTAATTAAATGTATTGAAGCTACATTTAAAATTTAAAAGTAGCAAAATTCATCCTTAGACTGGCTCGCATTACAAATGAAAAGGTTGTTGTATTTCAAAGTATAATCTTAACATAGTTTTTCTTCATTGAAAGAATTTATTCTGTATCTAGTTCCTTTGCATATAACAAATTTATAATGTCATGTATCAAGTAAAACTGAAGCACAGAAGAGCTGCAGTAAATTTTTCATGTGTTCTGCTAAAATTATGTAGAAATCTTTTTATTAGTGTACATGGATTTGTTTGAAACATTCCATATTTATCAAAATATGTGATGGGGTGTTAATGATTCTAATCTTAATTGTTCTTTCCACCAAAGTGTGTAAACTGGTATTGAAATTGCTTCTGTTTTCTATCTTTCTTTGATTTATTTTGTTATAGGCTTGTCATAATTAAAGTACCTGAAATATAGGAAAATAACTTGCTGTTCTAAAAAGACTGTGTTATATTGTTTTGAAATTTATTGAACCGTTATGTTTTTAATAAGACAAAGTGATTAAATGTTCCTGTTTTTTTAATTTGAAAATTTACTAAAAATTTTAGGTTTAAAGATTTGTGAAATACTTGTTAGGTAAAATTAAAGATTTTATATGATTAACTTGATTATAAAATGTTAATTCATCATCAAATCATTTAAAAGTAGTTTAATACAGCATAAAATTCCTGATTATGAAATAAAAAGATTATGTAATAATTGATTCTTCTTTGGGTAGAAAATATTGAACTTTTTTTTTCCTGAGGTAAATTTTAAAAAACTATCTTTAAAAAAGATGCTTTTTTCTGTTATCACCTGGCTAATTATTTTTTCTTTCTTTTCAGAACTGTGATATTGAGCGATCAGCTGAGGAAGCTTTGCAGACAGTGCCAGAGCATTTGTGAATATGGAACTTAGATTAGATGCCAATTTACTTCATCTTTAGAGTTGCATTTTATCATTCCTAAATATTAAGTGATAATGCTAGTGCAAATTATACAACGCTGCCATATATTTAAATGTTGGTGAAGTTAGATTTTAAATTATGTGTATATATAATGAAATAATTTATTGGCAATCACAATTTTATCAAGAATTTAATATTTAATAAAATATTGTTGCTCTTTGTGCAATATTTTAATGTGAACTATTTTTAAACTTTTATTCCTTGTATAATATGTATGTATCATAGGAATATTAAACTTCTTCGTTTTAATAAAAATCTGTGGCTTTTTTTGCTACTTAAGTATTTTGCACAAGTTTTTCAAATGTGAATATTGCTTTTTAAAGTATGGACTGTGTTCAATTACAATTGAAGTTTTTGTATACCTTTTATGTCTAGTTCCTGGAGATTGTATTGTATTATGTACTATTAATTATCTGTATTAAAATTTTTGTTAATGGGTATTAAAAAACTTTGTTTTTTTAATCTTCTTATTTCATTGTTACTAGAGTGCATTTCACTTAACATACTGATAACTTTTTTAAATAGTTCTAAATTTTTAATAGAAGGAATGGAATTGAGCAATTCTGTAGCTGTACACAGTCTATTTGTATACATTTTATAGTTTAATGCAGCATCATATTAAGAAAAAGTTATAAATTTGTCATTCTAAATTACTATAAATTATTTGAAACTGAGATATGTTTGCTTTATTGACACTGCTATTTAAAATATTAATTATTAAAGTTAGGTAGTTAGCCCCCGAGTGCTTTGCCATAAATAAATCAAACTTCATTATGAAAGCTGTGTAGTTAAAAATACTGATTAAAAAATAATATATTTTTGTTTTTACAAAAATAATAATTTTGAAAACTAGACCCTTTCATGAATATATCAAAACATAAATTATATACTTCAACATGAATGTATGAACTAAATATATGTATATTTCTAAGAAAGGATTTAACTGAATGCAGTGAAATTTGTATCTCACAAATCTGATATAGACTTTCTACTTGAAATTGTTTACGTTCAAATGTTCAAGCAGGAAAATTTAATCTGTATCTTAATAGATATTCACAAGATTCATATATTCATAAGAATAATTATCCTTCTCATGCATGTGTATTTTGATTTGAGGGATACATTTTTATTTGAAATTCATTTTCCTGTTGATATTCCTATTTTAATATCTTATTAAATTTGATTTAGCAAATTCTAAAGAAATCTACTGGAGATCATATTCTAGCACATTTTCATGGAAACTAAACTCTGGCAGCTGATAAAAAGTTTAAAATGTATTTACTTTTATGTGCATGTAAATTTGATATGTATTATTAATTGCAAATAGGAATCGGTAATTTTTACACTACTGTGTGCATATTGAAATTATATTCAGTTGTATTTATAATATTTGTGTTATTGATAATCAGCTCTATTTTAACTGAAATTGCTTTGCAATTAAGGAATAGGTATTGCTGATACTGCCATACTTTCAATATTGCATTCATTGGTACCCCTTCTAATTCTGAAGTATCCTTCCTCTCCCCATCCTGTTCCCCAACTGTTTTTCACTATCCAGAACTTTTCACCAGTTGCATTATCGGTACCATATCCAGTTATCAACACTCCATGATTTACCAAATGGAAAGGATTATATCTGGCTCCAACTCCTGTATGATGATAAATGCCACTGCTATAGTACATGAAGTCTGGATACACTTCGAATGCCACAGTTACTGGTCCATTCTGAAGGAGATCTAACTTCATAAGTTCCTCATTGCACCTAAATATAAAAGTTATATTAACTTATTTTTCAGGTGTTGATTTTAAGCTAAACTAAAATCATTCTTTTACATAAGTGCGATAAAAAAATTGCAAAATCTTGATACAAACAGTATAATTTTTAGATTAGGTAAAATATTAGGAAAAAGAATTAAAAAATTTTAACTCTTTAAAATGAAGTATATTTTGATTCTCAGAAATATTGTATTTTAAAAAATAGTGATAAAATTTGCATTTATTTAATAATACAAAAATCTCCTAGCATTATCCATGTTGTAAATTTGGCTTAACATATGCTGTGGAGAACTTATTTTAAAATCATTTTTCATAATACTGTACTCATGATTAAAAGTAAAAAAACTTGAATAATTTTTGTTTTGTTTATAGTCTCTTTTGTTTTCCAGTTATTGTTTATTAATGTAGCTATTATGCATTAATATAACTTTTATTTGAGCTTGTCATTTCTTTAATTTGAATAAAAGGCATTGCAATAATAAATAACTATTCTATTTTGTTTGAAAGGTGAGAGAAAACTTATAAATAGCTTTTAAGGTTAGAAACAATTATGAAATTTATTCTGCTTCATATTTGTTATTTTTAATATAAAGAAGAATTTAAACTACTAAGTAGTTTCCAAAAATGTCTTAAGACCACTGAATACTGTGAGTTTTGAGTTTGGTTTGATCTCAAGCACACAAGCTGGTTGTGTGGTTGGTTTTCTTATGTGTAACATAAGTACAAGCCAATTGCCCTTAGAAAGTATTACATAAAGGTGACCCTTATCTGCTTTAGCATATTCAAATAACCTAATCTATTCACCATGTTTGGAATTTTCGAGAATTTCTTCATTTTAGGCACCGTAAAAATTTATAAAAAATTTTTGCTTAGTTATAATTAAAATGAACAAATTAATCAACAATTTATACAAAATTTTTGTTGATTTTACTTTTAATTTGTTAATTTCTTTCAAAAGAGATACTTTTTTTTTACTAATTTAAAATCATCTCAAATGGGTAAACTGAAATGAAATTGTCATAGCTGCTAATTTGCCTAGTTTTACCGGAAAACTCCTTGTTTTTCATATCTCTTGGTCTTCTGATGATAGATCATGAAATCTCCCGATTTTTAGCTTTTTCTAAAGAACATGCATCCTTTTAGTAAAGGAAATTTATTTAATTAATAAAATTTAAGCTGTGCAAATTCCATTCTCTCACCCCTAGTGGTTTTTAGCATAATTTTTTGGTTACATTTTATTTAAACTGTTTTAATCAATTTGTAGAATTTTTATGAATATTTAACCAAATTTTAATCAGCTAATATTTGTAATTAATTTTGCCCTTCACTAAATTTATTATTCTCACAAGAGTGCATATGTTAACTATTGATTTTATTTTCATCATATTTAAAAGTACATTGATAAATAAAAGCTCTCCTAGCTAAGTCAGGATTTTCTCAGTATGAAAATATAAGAAAATTACAAAATGAAATGGTCCTTGTATATTATATTACAGCAAAGATAATTATAATAATTCAGAAACCTGCTTTCATATACTTCAAGTGAGTTTTTAAGCTAATTTGGAGTTCTTTTGAAATGGTGTTGCTGGGCAGTCATGAGAGCATTGTCATTTTTTCATGTTTTAAAACTAGCAGCCTTGATTGTGCTTTATTCCCATTAAGGGGGGAAAAATGAATGAATGCTTTTGAACTTCCTGAGCTTCTGGAGTGCTCCCATTTTTTCAGCAACCCCCCCCCAAATATCTTATCAGAGTTTCTTTGGTAATTTCTAACTCACAATTTTTTTCCTTGTAAATACAACAGAATTTAATAAAAGTTTAAAATTTTCTTTAGTGTATAGCCTAGCAATACTGATCATAATTTAATATTTCAAAAATGATTGTACAGAATAATACAAATGGGAAAGGATTTCAAAGTAGAAAGCGATCGTGACCTTTTGTGGGATTATTACATTATTTTGCATGAATTTCACATTTATACATGTTATATAAGTTTAAATTACAGTGACTATTTTTATTTTATAATGAATTAGTGCTTTATTTTTTGTAGTTAATAATTGCTTCACTCATTCCTGAGCATCTTGTACAGGATTCTAATGGTCCTTAAAACTACTTGAGTTTTTTGGAAACAATTTTTGATCATTAAAAGTCCATAACATTGCCCTCTGACATTTATGTCTGTTTTTTTATGACTGCCATTTTGAGTGTGAATTAGCATTTTGGAAGAATATTTTTTGGCGATGTATTGATATATGATGGGTTAATGTTTGGTTTTTCCCTGCTTCTTAATATAAATAGTGGATACTAGAGTTTTGATAAGAGGCTGTGCTTTGATTGAAACTTAAACATTTCGAAGTAATTCTTTTTTTGTGAGTGAAGAATTCATAAAATATTACATCAAAAATAACTGTTCCCTTTAGATATGAATTCTTTTATTATGCAGCACCAAATTTGGCTGCTTATTAATATTTTGGCAATTTCAAAAGCAATTTGTGTAAAAAAATTTTTTATTCGGAGATTTGCGAGATTTTGACTTTTCCTCACGAATATAACACTGAAAAGTATAATAATAAATTAAAATTATATTTAAGAAATAAGATTAAAATAAAATATTTTTTATTCTGTCCTGTCATATTTTAAAGTGATATTACTTTTCATTTTAGTGACTTCAAAATATTTTATTCTGAAAAATAAACAAGATAATAAATGCTATAAATCAGTTTCCGAAAGGCATCTTAAAAAAAAAAAGGAAGACTGCTGTAATTATTTCAAAATTAATATCATTTGTCTTTTATATATGTATATATATTTTCATGTTAAGAGCTTTTTCGCATGAAATTCTTTCACAATATTTATATATGTATCAGTTTTCTCTTGAAAATTCACTTTACACTTCTCTTTTCTGAATTTTTTTTTTCAAAAATCTTCTAGGTTTTTGCTCTTATGGACTTAGTAGGGAGGATTTTTGTTTTGGATTTTAGACCTTGCATATGGGAAGGTCTAAAATTTATTTGTAGGTTGTTATTTTGAAAGCAAGATGTACAGGCCTTTGATTTCTAGAAAAAATGTGATGAAAAGAAAAGTGTCTTCATGGTTATTAACACTCACTAGATGTATATTATAAGAAATTTGTGGAAAATTACTTATCTTTTGAGAATTTTGGAAGAACAGTGAAAAGAAAATTATTTGAATTTTCCCTTTTTTATCCCAGAAATCCTGAATATCTTTATCCTCCCTTTATTTTCTTATCTTTTCACTAGACACAAGCATCAAAGTAATCAAAGCAAAGAAATTGAAAACTGACAGTGAAATTAAAAGATTCGTTATATATGTCTCGGTGCATCATATATTCGTCAGTGTCTGCCCTAAATTCCAAATATTGTGCCCTAAATTTTGTTGCTCGATGCTTCACTAAAATCTTAAAAATTCTGCCACACTGGCTATGGTGCCGGTCTTGACCTTATATCATTTCATATTTATTTTGAATACTGATATTATTAAAGAAATAAAGTTAGCAATTTCTTCTTTACATTCTAAGTACAAGCAGTTCTTTAGAACAATGAAAATCTTTAATTAAATCTGAAAATTCTAAAATGAAGAGGAAATACATTGAAAAAGAAGTTGGTTTATAAAGAGAGAAAATTATTAAAAGGTACATTGTTGAAATATTAACAAATTAGAAGATGATGTGGAGACTAATGGAAACATTGATTTGTTTATTGAAACAAATAAACTAAAAAAAAGAGGCTTTTTAAAAAAAAGTACGTAAATTATCTCAAATATCTGGAAAATATTTAGAGACACAAACATTTTGTTGTTGCTGCAATTTTTTGTAGCTTTTAATGTGTAGTTATATAATTTTAGAATCATTATCATAAATTATAACTGCTATAAAATGTCCTTAGTGCTTTTTTGAATGGATACTTTTTAGAAATAAAAAAAAATTGTAATCTTATAAATCTGTTTTGTGTAAGAGATATAACTATGTAATTTAATGATTTGTAATTAACTGCTCACCCTTAGAGATTATCTCTACATGTTCAGATGAGTTAATCTCCTTTCGTTACTGTATATGCAAGATACAACACAAAAATATAAAATTTATTCCTTACAGTTAGTAAATCTTGATACAAAACAACCTATCATCTGATATTTCAGTGGCTTATTGAAACTTTATATTAAATACTATATATTAACTGGGTTACAACTTCAGCAAGTCTACATGAAGCTATGATACTGAGTCAAAGTTCAGCTAGCTTTCAACACTTCCAAAAGTCTGGTGTTGACATTTGCTCTCATCAGTGGCTTTCAGTGTCTAAGCAAGCAACTGCGGTGGCAACAGCCAAGCTTCTGTTATGAGTCATGATGATTATTATTTTACTTCACTTATGCCACTTAACTTCAAATTTGCATACATCTTTGGACTGAAGGAATACATGACGAAATGGGACATAAAAGAAAGAATCAATATAAAGCTAACTCTTAGTACAATTTAAATAAAAAGCCAATAATATTCTTTAAAATATGTAAGACTATTATAAGTGTAATTTATAAATATTTCAAGAAATTTTGTAGTTTAATGCTAATTACTTGAAAAAAAAATGTGAAGTTAATTTTATTTTTGAATTTGCTTTGTAGTTAAGTTAGATTATGTTTAATAATAATGTATCCTACCTAGATTTGTTTTATTATTACAAATGTGAAGTTTGGGTGTAGGTAATTGATTTAATTTATTGAGTTCCTATTTCCTTGATGGGTCCTTAATTTTTCTTATTTATGGTCCTCAAAAGTACTTAATTTGCACATGAAGAAGTGTGTGCGAACCCTGTTATAGAGGCATGCAAAAAACATTTTATGACAACAAGATAGCGGAACAAGTTCAGACGAAAGCGAATGAAGTGTCTTGTCTTGTAACAAGGTAGCATAGCCTATTAATGGGGAAAAGATGCATTTCTAACATAGGCAGAAACAATAAGATTTTAGTGACAGCAGATGAAAGAAACATATCTATTACAAAGCCTAGCTGTTATTTGTTAGATATTTTAATATTCAAATATTCACTTGATGTTGTAAATGTATCATTTTACACTATCAGAAATGGTACTTCAGAAGAGCTTTATCTAACTAAAAGATAATTTTATAGAAAATTTATTCTAATAGATAATTTGGTTGGTTTTGGAAGCAATAACTGTGCCACTATGGCTTCTAGTCTGTATTTGTCATGGGTTGTGCCTGCCAGTCTTTTGCATTATGTGCTAGTCATTCAGACATCTACCATCATATCTAGAAATATCTCTCATTATTTTCTACTACTAATTATTATTTATAAAAGGTGTCATCTTATTCGTTTTTCCTTAACGAGGTCAAGATTATTCAACATCTTGGGTAATTCTAAGCATTAAATCCCCAAATCAGCACAAACATATTGGTGAACTGATGGCAATGTAATAAAAATTATTTTTGAGCAGTACAGATGCATTATTTCTTTACTTTTAACCTCGATCGAAAATGGGCAAAATTAATTGTGGAAGGAATATTTTACAATACTTTGATCACCAAAAGAAATAAGCATGTATTGCTGTTTCTAGGGTAAGAAAAAAATAAACTACCTGAATACTGAATTTCAATCTAAGGATTTCAAATTTCCCTTAGTTTGTTCAATGATTTCAATTTAATATCAAAATATTCTTATTTTTTACCTGAAAGATATCATTACTTCCTGCAAACTGTTGTAAGTTGATCTAAGCAATGCAATAAATCATAAACCTCTGAATAAAATATATTTGGAAGGCCAATGGCCTTGTTAAATTCGACACCACTTTTGATGACAGTGAAAGCAGGTTTAATTTTTCTAAAAAAATTTCTTCTTTAACTTTGCATACTGATCAAAAAGAGCTTCAATCTGAATGATGATTCAGTTATCTCCACTTTCAAATGTTCTTTGACCCAGTAGTCATGATCACATCAAATCTCCATCTTCAATTTTACATTTAGTAATGCAATTACCTCATATTGTTTCTGAAGAAAAATTCGATCTTCTAAATGACGAATGAAGATTATTTAATTTAAATCAAAATTTAGATTTCTCTTACAAAATTTCTCTTGAGTTTTGATATCTTTGACCTAATGTAAAAATAGCCTTTAATAATTATAACTTTGAGATTTAGCTTTAATCATTATGATCAGTCATAATTATTTTAACTCTGTTTGGCTAACGTAGAAAGAATCTCTTACAGAACCCACAAAATCATTTAAACCAGAAACTGTTAAAGACCGATCAATGGCAAAACAGGTGAATAGATGTAATCTGATTTGCTGTATATAGAAACCTGAAATAAAATTGCTAAAAAGACGTATAAGGAACTTGTCTCATACTATATATGAAAACTAGATTCCCCCCCCGGCTTTATTTACGCTACATTTTTTTTTTGGAGTGTATGTGTGTGCAAAATTATTTGTGAGTGGGAGTCGTGAGCCCTGTGTGCATTGTTACCTTTGGAAATGTTTATGTCAAAATTATTGAAAATGACAAACCAGGAAAATTACATGTAACTTCAGAATTTCATGGTTAACAATGTTGTATATAACGAACATGCTATCCAGTAATTAATGTTTTTACAGTTATGGTATTTAATAACCAAGTACTGTTACAATATTTAATATCTGTTCTAGATTGCCTGTTATTGACAAACAAACTGCCGTTTAGTACTTAATGTCTGTCAGAGAATTATGTTTAGAGATTCCCATTGATAGGTATGTCATATTCCAGCTTCGTAATTTTTTAAATTTTATTTCTGGTGTATGCCTGACAGTTCTTACACATAGAATGAAGGTGTGAGTAGCTCTTACAAATTTGGCAGTTGATGTCATAAATTTTATGTTAGGGTGGGGGGGGAGGATAGAATTGCTGTGAATCTCTTTTAATACTATTTTCACTGATATAGCAAATTATAACATACACTTTCCAGTTCACCAGTGGTCGAGCGGTAAAGATGCTAACTACTGGTAGTTGGACCCATGTGTAGCATGAATATGGGCCATTTCCCTCAAAGTTCTCCATGAAGTCATCCTTTCTCTTCGACAAATAGTTCTCGTATGCTTTGCCACAATCAAAGAAACCAAACTTCCAAAAGCCTATTTTCCATTTCGATGCAATAATTTGTTATTTTTATTGGTTTGTTGTTATGACATGAGCTAACTGTATGATAATTAAGATGCTTAATATATCGGATTTAAAAGATCAGGCTTTGGATTTTTGGTAAAATTAGTCTGCACAATATTCTGCTGAATTAAAGCTTTCCAATATTAGTGCAGTCTTAAATAAAATGAGCTGTTACCAATTCCAATCTTTAAGATCAAAAGATAGTTAAATTTTAAAGGATGATGCCGAGTCATGGAATTTGAATCACTAACTATTCATTGATTGAAATTCATCAGATCAAATTGAGTGTGTGATGCATATTGTGAATACAGATAGGTTTTACTGTACTTCCAATTTATGGATGTCATGGTTAGTGTTGCTAATAAAGTAATATTTTTTTTTTAATTTTCTAGTGTTTGGAAATTTTGTGTAAATGGATATAAAAGCTTGAAGTTTCAGATCAATAGAAATAGTTTAATATACAACATCATTTAAAGATAGTTCATGGTATGCCTAAATATTTCTACAAAATCATCATCCTTACATAAAAAAATAAACTTGATGTTAGTATTAGATTACTAGAACAGATTGATATTCAAATTTATAAGCAATGAAAAATTCGTGACTTGCTATGCATGTATGTATAAAAAAAAAAGAAAAAAAAAATGCTGTATCGAAATAAAAGTGTATTTTCATTATAGTAGGTTTCGATATCCGGGGAAAAATTCAATTAAATAATCATAAAATAGTTTGAGATATCTCTCTACCAAGTGTTTCTATATATAATACAGACTGATATAAATATATCAATATAAATCTGTATATCTATAGATATATCACCGACACATTATCATTTTAAATGTCATAAATTGTGTCTATTCCTGTACTTTTATTTAATGGTGATTTTCTCTCTAAGTATTGAAGAAGCATAATTATATATAAATAGGTTAGCTGAGAGAATCCAGCAGTACAAAATGCTATGTTATACTTACCCTCCAAAGAATCCCCCTACGTACTTATATTTTGCAACATAAAACCGCTTGCATTTTGCCACTGAGCAAACATCATCATGACCTTCGTAAGGATAACAGGTTTCTGGTAATACTCCAAAATCCTGAGCATATTTGCCAGCTATAACATATGGAAAGCCACCTTCACATCCTGTAAAATAATTAAAATGCATAATGATATGAAACTTGATCTTTTTCTAGGAGAGACTGAAATTTTAAACACATCAAAGTCTCATAAATTGATATTTCAGACCTATTAATTGGTTTGTGATGTTAATTTATTATGATATAACACTTGAATTATAGGACTCGTATTTTTTAAAAGACATTTTAAAGATATAGCTATTTTGCATATACGCGAATGATGACATTATTGAAGGGGGGAACTTATTTCTTTTCAATAAACTTCAGAAGAAATCACTCGGCAAGGGGTCAGCGCTAGACTTTTTGCCGCCTGATTCCTTCCAAAATTCTAAAAATTTTGTCGCCCGTTGCGGTCGCTTTCGTTGTACACGCTCTGGCGCCGGCGATGACTGGCCATTAACCAGATGTAAAATATTAATAATGCTATAGAAAGAAAAAAAATTTTATTAGTTCTAATTGAACCGCACTATTGATCGAAAACTTCATTTTGAATAGCCATTGTGTTGGAGTTGGTAGAATATACTGTTAAAATCTAGCTAAAGCAGTTTTGAATGAATTGGCAACTGATTCTACGTATTATTTAGTTAGGTTAGTTGAATATTGCAAAGTCACGAGGGCTATCTGCTTAAGAGCAGGGATGCCTTCTGGAGGACTTTCTGAAGGAAACTGACCCGTATTCACGTTACGTGGGAGGAAACCATGAAATCCAATTATGCAGCCAGCTAGTTCGCCTAAGCTCGAACCTAAACCAAATGGAATTGCCAGTATTCATTCGGCCACTAGTGGGGCATATAATATATAGAAAAAGTGCATTTAGATAAGTGTAGATTAAATCAATTTTCTAAATCCAGTTCCGGTTTTTCTACTGGAAGTATCCCAAAGTCTAATAGTTATTAATGTCGTCATCCTTTCCATTACGACTTAACTACTTAAGACATAATCATGCTTCCTGGAGACTAGTGCGTGCACTTTGGATTTGGGTAAGAATCCTGGACAAAGCATGGGTATTTATGATCGTAGCATCTTTCCAGAATAGAGATATTTAAATTCTATCGAGCCAAAAACCCTTTCGGCAGGTTTGATGGTAAGAGAAGGGAATGAAACCTAAATTAAAAATTTGGTCTTCGAGTGTCACATGTTCGGTTGGACGATTGTGTGTTCAAAATCTGATGTCTCTAGCTGCCGTCATTTTTCCACCATGCGATGGCCATACGTACAGATTCTTCGTCATTTAATAATAGAGATTACAGATTAAATTCGAAAGCTTTTAACTGCAAAATTTTAAATTAAAGGAGATGTATGGGTATACCGACAGCGTAAAGCTTAAGAACACTACGGTTTAGTCCTTTATATACAAAGAAATCTTAAAAAGGAAGGAAATGCATGATTTTTCATTTTCTTTCTCCTTTTTTCATTATTTTAAATCCTCAAACAAGAGCTGGTTTTCTGCAAAAAGTCATTTATACCTCTAAATACGATATTAATTTCATAATTGTAATTATGTTTTAAAGAGTCTTCAATCAGAAAAGTCCTTTTGATGAAATGTATGATATTTGATAATGTAATATTGAGAATATTACGCTGATTTTTGTTGTTTTGACTTCTGAATTATATACTTACACTCAAAATTTTGTGGTGTTTTTAAGTTTGATGATATATAGTATTGTCAAAGAATGGCAGCGTGTGAAAATGGCCAGTATTTCTGTGAACATAATTTAATATCAATGTTGAACATTACCGATAGTTATGTTTTGTAAGAAGAGCACTTTACAGAAATACAAAATGATCTGTATGGTCGTCATCGTTTCGCAGAGAGATTTTCACTGTATTGGACAATGTAAATAGATGATCTCGCTGTGTAAAGCGAAGCGAAAGTATGGTAAGAATGGCTTTTTGTTCGGTGGATGAATTTCAAATATCTGGGCATAAGGAAAGTTTTCCGCTAAAAATCATTCTTAATAAAAATAGAAAAACATATGAAAACCGCACCTTTACTGAGACTAGCAATCACTAGCAAAATCTATGATTTCCTGCCAACGTTTTGGTAAGTTTCAAAGCTTTCGGCCCAGAAGCTTGGTGGCTGCGAGTCCAAAAAACAGATCAACCTCATTTCGAACGTCCTGTGCAGAACGGAAGATATCACCAGCAAGACGTAGCTGCAAGTGTGAAAAAAGGTAGAAGTCCGAAGGAGCGATGTCGGGCCTATATGGTGGACGTGGCAAAAGATCTATTCTAGTCCATTCATAGTCCAGCCGGTGAATGCAGACACACGTGGTCATGCATTATCTTGATAGAACATTACCTTGTTGCGCCGGAACTCAGTTCGGAGTTTTCCCTTGATAGCAGAGTCAACAAGGACTAGCAACTCGCCGCACATTTTACTGTCAAGAGTTTTACCTTTCTGCAGAGACTCTTTGTAATAGTACCACGGCAATCTCACCAGATACAACGCATGATCTTTTTTTTTGTTAGTCAAATTGCGCTCTGGGACGCTACCGACGGGCTCACCGGGCGCAGGCTAAACTCCTTTTCAGCCTGCATTGTTAAAGTAAAACCACTTTTCATCACAAGTGAAGATCCGAGTCCAGATGTTTGTCCTTGCGTTGACATTCGCGCAGATAAGTGCAAGCTCGAACACGTATGTCCTTATCTGCTTGAGTCAGCTTATGCGGCACCCGGCAATTTAAGTACGTCAAGTTTATGCGATGCATAGCGCAACTATTTAGACATGACAGTAACGTGTAACTCCTTAGCAGGCTCTCGAGTAGTTGCATACTGATCTTCTTCCGAAAGTTCTCACAGGCGGGCCTCGTCAACATCAGTAGGCCGGCCAGAGCACTCTGCTTCTTGAATGTCATCGTCCTTGTTTTTTTAACGTTCGGTACCAAACATTCACAGTGTCATATGATACAACATTATTAACTAAAGCGTAATCTGGTGACATTCTGTAGCTGAAATTTTGCACAAGAATTGGAAGTAAATGAAAGTTCTAATCTGGCAGTTTGATAGTTCCATTTTAGACACCTAGTACTTAATGGTAAAGATATGTTTTTAACAAATTTCACAACACAGTGTTCTAAAGTAAGTCTGCTACTTTCAAATGACAGAAATCGTTTGTCAAAATATGATTAAATGCGCCGACGCGAACTGTTTGCACAGACGATATTTGGCGTTGGCAGGAAACGTTCGTTAAAACTCGGTATCTGTGTTCATTTATGTATAACAGCCGCCCAACCGCTATAGTGGTTAGCGTCGCTGATTGCCGTGCCAAAGAGCCTGGGTTCGAATACCAGAGAAGGCATGGATGTTTGTAAATGTATAGTGTCGGCGCGGCATGGCGGTACTCTAAATATGCGGCGAGCCGAAAGTCCTCTCGTGTGGTTTGGTGGAAGGAGAGAGAGGTGGGAGACCCTCGGACCCGTTCCCCCGGGGTGCTCTCCATCAAAACTGGGGGCGAAACTGAGCCAAATCGCACTGCCACACTGCCACCTGCTAGGTGCTCAAGGCTGTTGCCAACGTCAGGTGTAATCTAGCACTCCTTGCCACTAGGAATTTCGTGGGTTTGGGCTGACTAGGTCAGAAAAATCAGCATAAGTAACAACATTTATGTATGATATGAATAAAATTTCGTTTCGCATAATAATTTCCTGAAAGTGCATGAATTACACTGCTGGCCACCATAAATGCAACACCCTGAAAGAAGCATGCAAATACCATGAAATTTACAGCATGCATTAGTGGAGGTTAGATATGCAAATGATTAGAATTTCAGCGCAGGCGCACATCACATGCGCCTGTGGCGCCACTTCAAAGCGCTATTTAAGGCTTGGAGTTTTCAAAAATTTCAATTCGATATTTGTGTTTTTCTTGTGGCTGTTTACGAGGCATAACGATCAGTTATGCCTCGTAAACAGCGATCATCGTTTGATCAAGTATCCGAGTTCGACATAGGAAGGATAGTGGTCTACCGAGAGTGTGGGTTATCTTTCAGGGAAATTGGTAAACGTGTTGGACGAAACCAAACAACTGTAATGCGGATATGTGAACGTTTGGATGCAGGAGGGTACGACGGACCGACGTGTTCGATCGCATCCACCTCAGTGCACCACTTCACGTGATGACAGGAACATTGTGCGCATAGCAGTGATGGATCGATCAGTCACATCACGAGCCATAGCACAGCACATTCAGTCTGTAACGCATCATCCAATGCCTGCGTATACCATTCGACGCCGTTTACAGCAGAGCGGTCTGTCCATAAGACGTCCATTGCTTCGTCTACCTTTGACGCAGAACCTCAGACGTCTCCGCCGCCAATGCTGCGATGAAAGAAGGATGTGGACGACAAAATGGAATGAAATTGTCTTTACTGACGAGTCACGCTTCTGTCTGCAACACCACGATGGTCGGATTCGAGTTTATAGACACCGTGGAGAAAGGATGCTGAACAGCTGCGTTATGCACCGCCACACTGGTCCTGCACGGGAAATTATGGTATGGGGCGGTATTGGATATCACTCTCGCACTCCTCTAGTACGCACTGCAAGTACTTTAAACAGCCAGCGGTACATCTCCGAGGTGTTGAAGCCAGTTGTCCTTCCTTACCTTCAGGGGTTGCCCACAGCCATATTTCAACAGGATAATGCGCGACCACACGTGGCACGAATTGTCCAAGGGTTCTTCGTCAATTGCCAGATTGAATTTCTTCCCTGGCCGGCGCGCTCTCCAGATCTTTCGGCGATAGAAAACATGTGGTCCATGGTTGCTGAACGATTGACACAGATTACATCCTAAGCTGCCACACTAGATCAACTTTGGCAACGTGTGGAAGCTGCTGGGTCTGCTGTACCCCAAGAACACATCCAAAGTCTCTTTGAATCAATGCCGAGGCATGTGGCAGCGGTGATCTCCAACAATGGCGGCTACTCTGGCTACTGATTCTGGAAGGAACCACAATTCACAGAAGTCTATAAATTTAATCATTTGATACTTGGTCAACATGTTATCTACTCAATAAATTTTGTTGTGATATCTCTTGTCATTCTTGGTGTTGCAATTTGGGTGGCCAGCAGTGTATTTGAAAAAGAAGCGTTAAAGATTTCAGTAAATTAGTATTTTTGACAAAAGTCCACTACATCTCAGATGAAATTTTACCGTTTTATCAGAAAATCTGGCGATGGACTATTACTTATGTTGACAAAAGTAAAAAAGAAGGATTTCCCCAAGTAGAAAATTAGGGCTTTTTGCGCGGTATAAGGTTCTTTTTAATTCACCTCTTCTGCAAGTTGCACATTTTTGTGAATATAATCATGGGATGGAGCATTTTTACTCCTGAAACAGAGTAAGAAAATGCATTTTTACATTTATGCTGCGTGTAAAATATATGTAATACACGTGTTTTTGCATTGATGTCATACTGTATTCTATAATCTAGTCTTAAATTTCTGAAAATTAAATAAAAATTGGTTGATGCAATTATTTATTTCTAATTTTACCTCTTTAGAAAATTTTCAGCTGATGCCCATTCACTTTACAAAAGACTTTATTTCAGTGCTTCAAATTATACTAGCCCCTGTGGTTCTCAACTTTTGTTTGCCCCATGCACCCCTTTCACCATTGCTAGATCATCCCCCACCCTCCTTTCTAAATTTTTAAAATATAGATATACTTTTATAAGAGCTGAATAAAATGCTGTCTTACCCCCCTGAAACTAAGAAATTCCTCCTCCCGGTTGAGAACCCTTATATTAACCTATACAACAGGTAAAAGATGGTATGAAAGATTAAAAGTAAATCATACCGCAAAGACAACAAAACAATAGGACCCTACCCGCTTCTATTTATTTATTTTTTTTTTTTTTTAGATTTCGGCGCTACAGTTAGTTGTTGTTGTTTTAATCGCTTCTTTTCCTACTCTTTTTTTGTACGTTTGAATTTTAAATATATTGTTTTAGTGGCGTCATCTTAGATATAAATAACAAACTACGGTAGGTCGTATACCAAATGATTATCGAAAAAAGCGGTGCAAAATATGCAATTTTAAGCGGTCACTATGATAAACAATTTTCTAAAGATTTATACTCAGCTTGCAACTTTTAAAAGAAATTGCATTTTTATATTCTGAGTAGAGCATCGAATGGGAGGAGGGATAGCAAGTTTTTTTTTGCTAAAAGCGTTGCGCGCAGGAAAAAAAAAAGGCCGGAGAATAACCGGCACAAATGGTCAGTAAATATTAATTTTAAAATCTGTACAGACAGTTTAAATCAATGAATCCTTGAAGCAGCGCAGCTGTCTGTTTCATTTGTGCAAAGAATGTCTGTATCGCAAATAGACGCTACTTTTCAATGATCTTGAAAATTCTAATACGTATGGATTGCGAGTTCCTGAATCGCTTTATCGTCGAAACTAATAAACTGAAAGGGCAATCATTTTGTTTTAAAAGGCCTGGATACAGGCGAGGCCTAACCCTAACTATAGTACAAATAATTCTTATCCTCTAGTTTTCCAGCATTATGTATAGAACATCCGTTTAATGATTTCAAAATGATAAATTTTTAATGTTTCTATTTGTTTTATCATTACAAATGCATATTACTTTTCTAAGTGATATAAAATGAAATAAAATGTTCAGCTGATAAAAAAAATCCACCCACAATGAATATTCTACAGATAAAAGTACAAAACAAGCTGCCCCGATTTTGAAAAGAAAATAGAACTTGCAAATAGTTATTTGATATAACTTTGACCGAATTAATTGAATAAAAGGGATTTGCTAACCGTAGCTTGGTTGAATGTCATGACGTTTAGTAATAGCTACATTCGTATACTTGGAATTATAAGGTATCAAGAATAGAATAATATTTACCTTTTGCATACTTTTAAAGCGCAATTACATGTTCTTACAGCAATTCAAACGCTGCGAAGAATTTATGATTCATTTTCAGCATGAACAATGTTTACTCAGAAAATGTTTGCTCGAATACATGTGACTGAGTGATTTCTTTTCATAAGAAAAAAGTTACACGCTTAAGTGTTTATTTATACGTTAAAAAAAATTAACGCGAAAAATTCCATTTCCTTCATTTTCTGGCTATTTATCCCAGTTTTTTTAAATGAAATTATTTATTTAGAGAAATAACTCATTATTACATTAAATTTATTTAATGTTCATGAAGAAAAGTATGAAATATCTTTCCAGGGTAAAAGTGAATCGTTATCTCAAAAGGGAGGTTAGTTCCGATTGGGATATTAGTTTCGAAATGGCACATTTGTGTTGAATCACAATAAAGGACGTATCACTTTTCATATTCTTGACACCAAATATTATCGCTCTACAATATATTTAAAGAAATTAAATAATGAAGTCTCTGCATGAATGTATGTATGTTTCTCACGCTGTGAAAAAAAAACGGTACGTAGAGCCATCAATTCTGAATAACGTAGTCCTCCACCCGAACAGGGGCAACTGGAAACTCGAATTTTGAATTTCGAAATTTTATTATCTGTTCATTCTGTTATTTTGTAAACCTTTAAAGAATTTTTGATCGATGAACTCCACGATTTCAAAGCAAGCAGTGGCAACACGGTACGGAATAAAACTTTTTTATAGACTGTCTGTCGGAAATTCTAAACATATGCTGTTTCTAAATATCTTGTGTTTTTGCTGCTGAATCGAATTTTATGTGGCATAAGCGCTAAGAAAGAGTTATTTAATAGGTAAAGTAAATAAACAAAACGTTAGCAATAAAAAGACAAAACAAAAAATTATACAGCCATCTCAACTGTACATTAATAAACCGAAAAAAAGGTCATAAAAAAAAGCGAACAATTAACGTTTCATCGAGAATTCTATATGTACACTGCTATGCTTCTTTTAAAAATTTCTGTAATTTTGTGGTAGAACTGTATATGGCTTAAGTACGAAGAAAATGATGGTCAATAATAAAGGTAAAAAGACAAAAAAAAAAAATGGGTTATCAAGAGTGAGTGTAACAGCAGACTGGTAGACTGGGAACTCAGCGAGAGAGTAAAAACCCTTAACAAACCCTTTTGGGCGACAGTTAAAAGCTGAAGCCTTACAGATTTTTTTTAATTATTATTTTTATTCTGTAAAGGCGTTTCTGTATTCTTTATTTCTTCAAATGAATCCAATGGCAATTTGCTATAAAGATAAAAAAAAAATGATTACGCGTTTGCACTTACAATTAACCTTGTTTTACCATCATATGGTTTATGGCGATTCTAACTTATGTCCTTTACATCTGTTAAGTGAAAATAAGGAAAAACATATGTATTAAAAAAATTAAAAGCAAGAATAAACATTAAATATCTTTCAAGTGTCAAAATGAATCATTTATTTAGTAAAGGCAAATCTCTAATTTTTAATTTCCTCGAGTGAATCTAATGATAATTTACTTATTACAGGTCTACAATTAACCTCATTTTAGCATAATACAGTTTATGAAGATTCAAACTTACATAGTTGTTATCTATTAAGTGATAATAAAGAAAAACATACGTATTTAAAAAAAGATAAATGCATTCATAGACTTTAGATTTTGTGAGAGAAATCGCATAAATAGTGACTGCAGTCTGGCTTTAAAAAAAGAATAACAATTTGTGACTTTATTTGAAGCCTAAATGAAGTTAGGTATCTCCTTATTAAATCCTTTCCCCTAAGACATGAGAAAGGAGCAAACAAACAGTAGTTAGGTATGCTTGTTTACCTTCTGATAACATAGGAGGATGCATGACTTTTCTCTTTATCAATAGATGACTTATGGCCCGCCATCACTGGGTGAGCCTCAGACAGATCAATCTCACTTCTAGTGAAATATCACTAGTTCTTGAAATACGAACTTATTATATAAGGTACCTGCCTAAGAGAAGAGACGCCTCTGTGAACGACTCCATAAAACTAACTGCCACGTATTCACATTACGCATGAGAAAACCAACCACGCAGCTAGCCCATTCTGGCCTGAGTTCGAACCCTAGTCGAACTACCAAATTCGGAAGCTTAATCTCTTGGCTACTAGTAGAACTCAATATGTAAAATATGTTAGATATGAGAGGAAGGATTTACTTGGGAATATATGAAAATTTTATCCTGAAAAGTACAAAAATAAATAAATAAATAAATTCCAGTCTCAATAAAAAGAAATATGTAGAACTCATTTAAATGTTAATCCGGTAACTTCAGATTCGTTAATTTCTGATTCGGTGATCCTGTAATTTAAGATTTTATTTAAATTATTAACTTTACTTATTTTGACCGGGTGAGAATACAACTATTATCACAGGTGGGGAAGTTTTATATATATATGTTTTTGACTTCTTTCTAAATGGGAACTCCTAATTACCAAATTTTGCCTCACTAACGAATTCAGTCTGTTCTGTACATTTATGAACATTGGCTCTTCCACTGGTCGCCTGTAGGGTATAAATATGATCGACATTCGCTTTCTCGCTTTTGCAGAATTTTTTTTGCTGCTGATGAATGGGGACCCATTTTGGCCTCGAAATCGACTGGGATTTTACAAAATCTAAGCCGACTACAAGGTTGCCGATTTGCCTGTTTTATTTACCAAATAATTGTTCTGAATTTTTAATTTGTGTTTATTTTTGTAAGTCAGGAAGTTTTAAAGATGTTGAGAAGACCCAAAAGGTTTTACAAAACATGTTGAAAAATAGATTGTTTTAAAAATCCGTTTCACTTATGCTATAAATCAAATCAACGAATTATTGTGTAAAACGCGAAAAGTAATTAATTTAATTATGTATTTTGCACATATCTCCAGTCGGGAACATTTTGACAGGTAAACGGTAAAACAGTTGAGGAATATATTCACTGTTTAAACACAACAGCCATAGCAAAAAGCGGGTTAATGTTGAAACATTGAACACTTGTAGTTGCAGTTAAGGTTCGATTCCTGTCGGAATGGCCTTGTATGCGATATTCCCTATTTATAAATGAATAAGAAACAATGTGCCTTCAAAATACAAATCTCCTGAGGAATACAGTTAGGCTTTGCCGTTAAGAGTTACCTATTTACTTACACAAATAAAATTTAAATCAAAATATGTCTCAAATAGTTTCGGTTTCTGCGATAAATATAGTATACTGAATTAGGTCAATAGCAAAACAGACAGTCGTAAAATAAATTTTGTTGAAAATGAGTTTGATTCCGCAAGAAACGATGTTAGATTTGTGTTTCGAAATAGATAACAGTAACCGAATGAACTTTGAATCATTTTTCTCTCCTTCCCACAGCGTTAAGAAATAACAAATCTCATTGTTTTCGATATTTTTTTTCCTCCGCTTTTTTTTTTAATATACATTATAAACATTCCTTTTATGTGATATCCTTATCAGACACAAAATATGAAATACTGCTATTTCGATATTTGCAAATATATTATAGTGAATTTCGTGTTATTTAGTTTATATGCCATATATGGATTAGAGATGAGGATTTTTACGACATACGGAGGGAGTCAAAAATATGGACACACTTTTGATAGTAGTGTTATGACTAAAAGCCAGGGGAAAATAAGATAGTGTTATCAGAAAGTCAAATTTGAGCCTGAAGAACATAAATACCAACCAAATTCACTTTATTATCTTGAACTGCTTTATCGAAAATTTCCAATCCTTACCTGTGTTGCCCATCAGTGCTACTTATGATACCTTTTCTAGATGCTTCCCGTTATCAGCAGTCATTTTCTTTTTCCAACGGCAACAGTGTTGCACTGAAATAATGTTTTTCCAGTTTCATGTCCTCAGGATTATTCTGAACAATGGATAAATTATTAGATAAATCAGATCGCTCTGGACAACGATCAGTTGCAGCATGATTTCAGACGCAAACGCCGCTATTGCAACTGTTACTTGACGCTGCATTGTTGCGTGCACAGCACTATCTTCATAAATAATATAAGCTCGAGTACATGATTTCTTATTTCAAATGACGGGGGAAAAAGTAGAATTTAAAATTTAATATACCATTCATAATAATGTAAGTAAGCTATACGTTTAAGAAGTAAATGTGTGTGTATATATATATACGCACATTTACTTCTTAAACGTATAGCAATAGTTCTGACTCATGCAGTAAAATAAATAATACACAGGGTACAATGGAAGAGACACACGCCAATGTGACAATCAAATTCGCTAACACAACCTTGTATTTGGCGTATTTGATATACGCCAAATACAAGGTAGTGTTAGCGAATGAAATACACAGGGTATTCGAAAAACATTCTGATGGGCTCAGAATAAAGAAAGAGAGTTTGACTTGGTGGTTTTCTTAAGTTTTGATCCTGTAGGTCTATGTCTGTAAAGGTATACGTTCAGTTACAGTGTTTCAAAACAAAGCAGAAAATTTTCTAAACGTAGTTTCAGCACTGAAGGTGAGATGATCTGTAAATATGAAAGTTAACTTTATTAATGATTTCTATAAAGCCCAATTAAAAATTGTCAAATTATTCATTATGCTTTAATATGTTAATTAAAAAAGTCCTATTACTTTGAGAGAAAAATTCATCCAGATATTCGATAAAAACTTTAATGATTCATTCATTTATCAATGCTTGTTAGCTATCGAAATTTCACATTTTTTTTGCAAACAAATTGAGGAACTAAAGAATGAAAATAAATGTAACGTGACTACGAGCCATTTTCAAAAGAATGATGAATTACCATTGCAAAGAAAATATTTTATGTTTTAATTAAACATTGATTCCAAAAGTTAATCAATAATAAACCTCTCTCTTTTTTTTTCTTTTTTGGATGTTTCATAGTTATAACTTTAAGAAAAAATGTTAAACAATCGTTTCCTGTAGCAATTTTATTGTAACTGTATTCCCGCAGAAATTTTATCGCATTTTTTCAACTGCAGGCGAATCCCATAAACGCATGTTTTAAAATATAATTTAAGATAAAAAATATTATGATTTGTCTACAAAAACCATTGAGACTTGAAATACAATAAACAGAACCCATACGAAAATGGCGACATTTATTGTTAAAACTGGGGAACTGTTACGCGTATGGCTGCTGCAGTTTGGCACATTCAGAAAATTTTGGTGACTTCCACAAGGTGGTTGGGCTAACTGGAAGAATAGGTTTATAAAAAGTTACAGTATGAGATCAAGCCCTGACCGAGTTTTCTGCAGTTTACCAAATATAAATCCTTTCATGTTATGTTATATCACGTTACCATAACAATCAGCAAAGCAAGCAGGCAAATTCTTAATTCCATAAGCAGGATAGTAATTTACTGTAACAATCATCAAAGAAAGTAAGCAAATTTCTAATTCTGTAATCAGGATAATAATTTTACAGTGATGCTAATTTCCGAGATTATTTTTGCAAATTTAAGGAATTTTTTTTAGGTTTTGCAAAAGTCGAACTTTTTGTTATTAAATACACTCCTCAAAATTAAAGGATAATAAATTTCTGTACATCTAAAAAATATAAGAAAAATATTTAAAAATGTACTAGTTAATTGCTACATAAAATACATATATTAGTCAGGTATAAAATAAGATAAACATATAAACAAAAAAAGGGCAACATACAAATGAAAAAAACGGCAACATTGAAAAACATATATTTACCTCTTGCCGTTGAAAACAGTTAATATATTGTCATGACTACCTCGAATGGGCATATGCAGTATGCAAATTGCCATTCCATGCTTATAGCTAGATTGTCTACCTGTTTTCCAGAAAAGTGTTGAACCAGTTTAACTACTGCAGTATGAATGGTTACTCCTATAAGAGGGGAAAACGAGTTCCTAGAGATCCTAGGAGGGGACTGTGCTATGGACTTCGTAAAGGGGCAAACGAACGGCCACCAATGTGCGCCCGTGAGTCCTACCATAGAGATGCGATGAACACATTCCCCTATCCATTAATATAATATCTTCAAATTGAATATATTTGTCTACTTAACGAGTTCGATGGGGTGAAGTGTTACCGTCTTTTAACCGGAATTATCTCCATACCCTAGGCATGATATGGAACCGATGTGATAGATGTACAGTTCCGTGTGGCCATCACGATAATGCAACCTCATAGAACAAATCACTACCATGTGAACTGGGTCTTTCATAAACATTTGATGCATTGCTGCAACTGCTTAGTTCTCGCCATAAGAAATTTCATCGAGAATTAATATTTAGACTTAACTTGTCTTAAAGACTATCTTTTCTCGCCTGATATGTCTAACGTGCTATGGTCTAGGGCGTTCGCAACACTTCCTAATAGATGAAAGCCGGAACAATGTAGTGAGAAAAAGCTCTGACAACACAGGTAGTCGTCTCACAGCAACCCTCTTCACAGAAGAAAGCCAGGACACTGCAATGTAATGTCACGAGTAGTCGCCCCAGTCGATACGCGGAAAGAGCAACGAAATAAAATACTCTATACGCTAGTGCAACATTTCCTAACACCTCCTTCTATTAGGAGGTGTTGGTTAGTACCGTACCGTTAGGAGGTGTTGGGGTTCTACTTTGAACGTTTTCCTGTAAAAGCAGCGATGAGGGGGACGCAAAATATTCCCAAGCCATTTCCTTTCAGTCTACAATACGTAGTAAATCTATTCGTGTCTGTTTGGCCGCTGTGAACACCAAAATAATTTGCACCGACTGTTTCTAAATACTGTTAATATGATTTACGTCGTAGTTGCTATCATTACCTTGCCCTTTTCTCCAACGAACATTTTCTGTCTCAACAAATCGTTTCCAGAGTCGAGAAATAATACTTAGTGGAATATTAATGCTGTGACAGAAATGCCGAACTAGGATTGACAGACTTCTGATCTTCCCATCCATTAACTACTCTTAAGATTCCTTTAAGTGACGTTTTTATGACAGATTCGACAAAATCACATCGTGAGAAACAGTTTATATTAAGCAGATAATCTCTCAGAGTTAGGAATGAAAGAGAATTTGACCTCATCGATTTTAAGCCCGTCACCAGAATTTACATTGCGATATGTCTCCCTTATCAGGGATTCGCAAGTTCCGTCACAAGTTTCTTACTTACTTAGCAGTCAGGGTTTGCATAAACAGTGCTTTTCATGACCTTTTAATCTAATAACTATGTTTTTGTTATTAGGTTTTTTTAAGTTATCATTCAACAAGGTGTTAATTTTGCTTAACAGCGTAAAGCCGCAAATTTCAGATTTTTACTTTTCATTTTCAAATTTTTATCTTACACCATTTTTAGAGTAATTTTATTCATTAGGATTAAATATAAAAATATATTGCAAAGTAATCGTACTCCAGAATCAAAACGAAAACTTTGAACCTTAAATAATTCGTTAACACTTCACTTTCTTTGCTTTGAAGAATGCATTGCGTGATCGATTTTTCATGGTTTGGACCTCTACCGCAGATGCTGGTTTGGTTTGGTTTTGTGATAATGGAAAAGCGTCGCTCGAAGGCTATCTGCCTAAGAGGGATGCCTTCCTGGAGGACTTTCTAAGACAAATTGGCTCATATACACGTTACACATGGGGAAAACCACGAAAACGCCCATGCAGCGAGCCCTTTCGCGGGATTCAAACCGAACTACCAGTGTTCAGTGATTTTACTGCTCGGCCGCTGATGGGCCTACCGCAGATGCTAAATTATGAAAGAAAACCTGTGTACCGATAATGTAATGTATTGAAACTTTGTTCACTCACAAAGAAGTCCTGATCTTTGGTGTTGATAATATAACTCGAATTTAACTAATGTGTAAATGTAACGTCGATTTAAAATTACACTACAGTGTATAGCGTATTTTAGTTGCGTATCAGTTATTTACATTACTGCTTCGAATTCCTCCCCCCCTCCCCCGCACGAAATACTAACACAATTTCTTGGCTGTGAAATTTTAGAGAAATTTCAATCGTACTGCCCTTTGTTTTCTCTCTAAAATTACTATCTGATAGAAAACAGTTGTTAGTCTTGCAAAACAAGATCTCACGAACTGTTAAATTACCAATTCTGACAGCTATTGTTAATTTTACAAGAGAATATATTTAGTTAATCCTACGAATTTCAACAGTACCCGGTAATAAAACGAAAGTTTAAAAACAGTAATGTTTTCTTTCTTGAATATATCTGTTTGGTGCAGCAAATTAAAAGTAAATGAAAATAATAAACAGCAAGTTTTAATAAACTGGTAGCTAAGTCACACACTGAAAGCTACGGCATTTTTAGTCGTAATAATTTGAAATTAAAGTAAAAATGAAAAGTAAATTCAAAAATCATATTCAGATGCAGTAAAACTGAAGAAATAAACAAAAAAAAGTTGTTCAAAATACTACAAACGATCACTGAATAAAATTCACATAAATGAAAAAAAAAAAAATTCAGGGTAAAATAAGTAGTATGGAGGAAAATATTTAATACGAATAAACAATTTTTTCCCCTTCATAGATTTTTTTCTATACCGTACGTTCTACGCTCTGCATTCTGTATGTGTAACGCGTATATGAGCAAGTTTCCCTTAAAAAGTCTCCCACGAAGACATCCCTCCCTGTAGGCAGATAGCCCTAGGGTGCTTTGTCGTAATCAACTAAGCTTCAAAACCTCTGTATTCTATACCCCACATTCAACATTCTTTTTCGCTTTAGCTCCGACCAGATGGAGCGGACATTATCAGTTTTGACTTCTAAAATTTTTAACTGAGTGCTGTCTCTTTCGTTTCCTTGACTGTCAGGGTTGGTCAGCTAACATCTAGTTTAATTTGTTTCTCCTGATTAAAACTTTTCTAAATATTTATTTATTTATTTATTTATTATTGCCTTACTGACCTGTATATCGGTTGGCTCAGAAAAATTAATTTTGTTTTTACATTTTTGCGGAATTCCAAACACCCAGATGAAAATATTACAGAAGATGTAAAATCCTTTCATTTTTCTTTCACATATCAGTTTATGCAGTGATTCTTTATACTGTTTCTTTTTTCTTTCTACTTTATCGTATCTGAACATGATATTTAAATTTTTTATTTAAATTTTAAGTTATTTGATATAGCATTATGTTCTAACTGATAATTTTAATAAACAATTACATCACTGACGCAATAGGTAAAAGTTATTCATGATTTCAGTATATTTCTAATGCAGCATGTGAGGTACAGAACAACCGTTTGTCTAACGACAAGTATTTTCTGACGATTTAAAGTATTTTTGCAACTGCAGGTAGCATGTAAATAAACATTCATTGCTTATTTAGAGCTTAATGCAAACTTCAAATCCAGCTATGTCTTCAATGACAGGAAATAGTTTACTATTTTGATACTCAAGGAAAAATAAAAGTACGTTGTTTCTTGATGAAAAGCAATTACACCCGAAAATGCAGCACGCTCATTCTTTGGAATAAATGATTCGAACATAATTTAGTAAATTTATGACATTTTGCATTAAAGCATCAAGACGCTAAGGAATTGCTTTTATTGTAAATGCTTACCCTGGGAATATTCTGAGCAGCTGACTATATCTTGAGGAGAAAATACCACTTTGAGAGTATTGTTCGTCATTATGCGAAGTCTCGATTCCAGCATCGCCAAGGATGAAAACGCATAGCAGCTTCCACACTCTCCTGCATAAATAGAGCAACAGCAATATCAAGCTATTAAGAAAATCAGTTTTTACAATTCGAGTAGAATCTGTCAGAATTCTTTGATTACGAACAATATTTTAACGCTTCGCATCTAATTGTGTTATGTTCCCTTTCAGCATTTCAACAAATATAATATGTTTAAAAATTCCCATTTTTTTTTTCTGTAAAGCTTAGGAATACGGTATAGATTTTAAAAATCCATGCTATCTAAGTGAATCTCTTCTAGAGTGATGTACTGAAGCAAACGTATAATAAAAATGTTCAATTGAAGTAGAAACACGCAATGTGTCCAGAAGGAATCGAATAAAAAAGCAAAATAAATCTGGAACAAGCCTTTCTTTGACTACATTAAGTCGTCGGACTGAAGGACAGTCGACAGACAAAAAGAGCAAGAAACTACAGCTTCCTCCAAAATACACAGCATCAGTAGATTCAGAATATTCTTTTTATCTAATTTAAAACACGATTTTCATTTACGTATGTAAATTTTCATTAATTTATTTGAGTTAGGTTATTATGTTAAATCACATTCTATGCTAAATGGGATTAGAAAGATAGATTCAGAATATTCTTTTCATCTAATGTAAAAGAATTAATGTTCTTAAATTCAAATAGTCTTTTCATCTAATGTAAAAAAAAAAAAAAAAAGTCTAAAACACGGTTTCCGTTCATCGATGTAAATTTTCATTAATCTATTTTCCAATGCATTTTCTTACGAACGAAATCCTGTTAAAGACACACATATCGTTACACAGATAACTATTACCAATATACATTCTATGACGAATTTTGTATATATGTAAATGATTTTAGTGAAATTATATGTGAAACTGTAGCATCTTCTGACATAATGTAACTTGAAGCGGCTGATGAAAGCGAAGCTCTGCCGGAAAATAAGATTACAGGGGCAAGATACCATTGAGTTAAATGGCTAGAAAATATTAAAATGCAGATTGTCTTTTGATTTAATTTATTACTCAAGTTTTATAGTAACGTATTACATAAGATTTTACATTTCATCAAAAAATAGACAAAGTTTCACTGTTTCTAATGACTATCCTCATTTGTATGTAACGGTAAATGTTTCTAATACTCTATGTTGAATCATGATTATTTCGTAGTTAGGTCTTAGTATAATGTTAAGAAAATAGGTCTAAGATGGGTACGCAAATTTCACATTGAATAAATAAATTCTCATATTAAACCTTCTCCAAGGGAGGCTTTTGTTGTCGTTTAAAAATGCATGTTAAGCTTCTGTATAAAATTTTAATACTTAAAATTTTATATTGCTGAATATTAAAAATTTCTTTTTAAATTTTATATTTATGTTTGGTACTATTTCAATTATTAAAATGCATTATTATCTAAACGGCGATTTATGTAAGGAAATATTCTTTTTCACTAGCCTGCTCTCTCTCTCTTTCATATATCATTTGCTTGGCTTTAAATGCTTTGAAAGGTTTATACTGCTTCTGCCAGAGTATATCTTCTTAAATTATGTTTCGCAAAAGTATTACGTAAGGTAATTATTGAGCACCAGAAATGAAGAACGATAGAGTAAAAGCAAAACATTAACAAAGTTATGTTTATTTACTCAATAATTGAATAAGACGAGTACATGAGAAAGTAGATCATAAAACTGAACCTGCAACACTGCGCACAAAGAGAATATTAGTAATGGCGTTCATGTAGTATTTCAATGGGGCAAACTTTCAAAGTTTCATTAATATTTTGTATTGACGGCAACAAAAGCAGCAACTAAAAAAGGTAAAGAAAAAGTATGCTTATAGTCATTGCTATAACACTGCGTTAAAGTTTTGGTGAGCAAATGACAAGATCATCAGGACATAAGATTGTGAAAATCCTGAAAGACAATGCTTGTATTTACAATAACTTATCAATAATGGAGTGAAATTCAATGAAGAAGTTGAATTAAATGTTCCGTACCTTGATTTCTCACAGGAGACACGAAATTAATACCGTTCACATTACGCCAGTCGAACTCCGCCGGCAACTGAGATAGACTTTTATCTAGTTTTAGATTTTCTTGGAATGGTGGGGGTGGACTGAAATGACAAAGGAAAAAGAATAACGTGATTGGAGTTTAGTGTCATACGTTTAGAAATTAGCGAATGAATAATATGTTTAAAATTCGGAATCACTGAATGGATTCAGCCAACCTTTAGATGTAGTATTTACTGTTTTTTTCCCCGATAATTTAGATCATCATGGAATGTATTTTATATCTCCCGTATTTAAAACTTTCTTAATCAATAGCTGGTACAATGCTTAATCATCAACTTTTATGCAAAAATTATAAATAGTTATCCCATCCATTCTTTTCAGTTCTCAGCGTTCGCATTAAAGAAAAGATTTAATTTATGGAGAGATGCCGGTGAACTGTTTGCATTCTCCTCACTAATGTTTAATATGGATGTTATTTTCTGTATCGATTAGCTTTTCCCTCGAAACTCATGTCATTGCTCGGTGATGATTGTATGAAAACTTTCATTACCATTTCCAGATCTGGCGCCTTTTTGCTTTCAATTAATGACCTGATTTCCTAGACTGATGTTTATAGTAAAGCCATATACCGGTTATTTTAATTACTTATGACATTATGGGACTTTCTGAGACAATCATTCACTTTTATGATAGCTTCCGATCTCTGATACGTTTTCTTTAACATTACTTAATATTACGAAAAGCTTAACAGTGGTTAGAATATCGATAATGGATGCTTATTTTCCCCCGAATTTTATAAAACAATGCGTCAATGGGCTTTAGGAGTGAATATTTCCATCGGTCGTAATGGATCTGCCAATAATAATTAATAGAAGTGACTATCAATAAATTTCACTTTTTTTTTTAAATTATCATTTTTTTCCACGGAAAGGAATCTGAATAAAGTCGTTTGTGCGTTTGTGCAGACGACTTTTGCTGTTACGGATTGAAAAGCTTAAAATAGAAGAGCAATAAGGTTCTAATGAATTAGCAGACGATAACGCAATATCATTACTGCATTTTTTTGAGCAAATCCTTACTTATGGAAAAAAAATCGCTGTTTTACTTGTAAGCCAATGGCAAATTAAAAACGATTTGCATAGGCAAGAGAAAATTCGTTTCGGCAAGAAAATATCGATTTTAAAAGCGCCTGGTTGAGAATATATTAAAACATTTCTTGGTTGGTTTGAGATAATTCGTAATGAATTGAATTTGAAATGGAAGATAGTACATGAATAGAACTCGAAATGGAAGATAGTACACTCTACTACTACTCTACTCTACACTTTCTCTTCTACACGAAAGTAACTGCATCCAATTTAAGAAAGAATCTTTACGTTATGCTGGGAAAACTCAATCAAGTAATGGAATTTTGTTACTTCTTCGTGCAATGCAATCACCATGAAATCTTCAACTCCAAAAGAAAAATGCAACTTTGTAATTAACCCTTTATATTGGGAATTTTGCATGATACCTTCGGCCGGGAGGGGGAGCGGAATCGTACATTATGGGTGCCTTTCGAAAATTAAGGAAGAAATAAGAGAAGAGGAATAAGAGAATGAAATAGGATTCCAATATTCGGTTTCTACCAAAACACCCAAAAGGGCTAAGAATGTACCAAGAATTATACAGCATTATAGAGAATGTAATTAATAAACTAAACAATGATTAAGTTGTTTTTTTCAAATATCGGTTTTTTAAGGGGTTGTCTTAAAAATCTGTAGTCAGTTCGTGCATTTCACACAAAGCATACCATTTTATACCGAAAGATTAAGAACCCTTCTTTTGAGATTCGTCAAAAACTGTTTCCTTTATAGTATCAATTCTGTGCCCTTTTGTACATTTATACTAAAAATACTAATAAAAATAAAAAGCATAAAATTCTAATGAAATAAATCGGTTCGTTCCTCATAAACCGGCTGAACTCAGTTACTTAATACAATTTTATAAAATGCTGTCACAAGAAATCTGCTTAGTTACCTAATGCAGAGTTTCTCAGTTTACACTTCACAGTTTTTCGTATTTTAAGGTTAAATTGTTATTTCGATTTTATCTATAACTAATTGTTAATTATAACAGGTGTTTTCAGGGCCGTAATTAGAGATTTGAGGGTCCCGGGGCTATGAGATGATAATGAGGTTCCCTTCTTTATTGTTTCTCCCAACCTTAGCCACTTTCTTCGTAGTTATGGTTGATAATTTTTTTAGTAATTAAAAAATGACTTTTAAATTCTTGAATCGAATGAAGATTTTTTTCGATAAATGCTTCGTTGATGAGTATTATTAATGTCCTTTTTGATTTAATGATTGATCCTCGAGTAAAAAAGAATATGATATCCGAAGCTATTTGATGTCATACATAACATAATATGAAATATCTGCAATATAATGAATGTCAAATGTTAACAAGTAAATTAATCAGTAGACTTAATTTTACACTTGGATTTAAAAAAATTTTGAATCAAATATTTTCTAACTGTTTAGGAAGCAAACTCGTTAATTCTTTTATCAATGTTAATTTTTTTGTACTCTATCATTCCCAACTGAGAGCAAAGCTAAACTGGTGAGCCTTTCCTACTCCATAGAGCTTTGCAAATATTTTTTTATTAATTTGAATTTTGGGAATGATCGTTTGACTTTGTGGGGTTTTACTATTAATCCGAAAGTTCTAACTTAGAACCCCACGAACACTAACAAGCGAATAATCCCTCAAGTGTGTAAACAGATCACGCAAGACTTAAAGAGGGTTTACAACCCTTTATTTTTCAGTATGTTTACAGTCAGTTCCTACTTGGAACTTTCCACAAACCTTCACTTGGACTAGAACTTAAAATAATACTAATTTAAACTAAAACTAGCTTAACTAAGCTATTTGAAAGGTATAGCCGAAGCCATCAGAGGTCTAACTAGTTGGCCCTTAAGTATTAATTAAATCGGCGATGCCAAGCAAGGGCCCAAAGTATGGCTGAACGCAGCAATAGCTAAGAGAGACGTAGCCAAAAGGCAAACGCGCGGTAGTCAGGGAATCAGACTCTCTCTCCCTCGAAGTCGGTGAAGTCACGACTTAAATAGTACTCATTCTCATTTGCATTAACTGCGTTTCTGAATTTCCATTCTGTCAGGGAATCGCAAGCTTAGATTAGAATAAGATAGTTACAAAACTTAAAATAACTGTTAATAAACTTAGGATAAACCTTACAACCTTAACTGCAATAACAGGAAACGTTCAATACGTAATGCACGCTGTGCATACATCAAGAAAATTCGATGGAATTGAATTGTAGTTTATTATTATTTATTATCAACTGATTTATCATTTGATCCTATTAATTTTTTCAAGCTTCTCTTTAAATGACGGTTTAACTAAAGATAACCGGAATGGAAATGCTGATGACACATTCTTTGGAAACTTTCGTTCAAAATCAGTTGTGCTACCTTGGATATCATTTTCATATGTTTTCAGCAGAAATTCAAGTTGAATTACTAGGTAAGCATAAAGAATATTCATCACATTTGGAAACGATGGCAAAGCTATTCTAATTAAATTAATAATTTCTCAACCGGAAAAGGAAAAATATAAATGTCGTTGTCGAAGTTTATTTCATGTTTTTAAAAAATAAATCTCCAGTATAAAAAATCGATATATTTTCCTCCTCACTCGGGGAGGGGAAGAAGACTCCTAAACTTGAGAGCACTGCCCCAGTGATAGTTAGGGCCCTAGGTTATTTTCAGTCTTGTCCTTTATTCCTTCTGCATTTCGGCTCACTTTCCTGAAAAAGATTTCGTTAATTCTTTTCTTGCAGCATCATCTTGTTTCGAGAGTGTCGTCTCTAAGCAGTGTTTGATTGTGCTTTCTTCTTTTACTTTTCGATTTTACATGAAATTCCTCTAGAATATTACAGAACCTACAAAATCGTACCTGCCCCTTTCTTCCCTCGTCGAAAGACTAAAATTTAGCAAAGTTCCTTATAATTATAATCTGTGTTTATTCCTTTTAACTTTCTATTGAGCACTATATAGAAGTAGTGTGCTAAATTTAATTTTATAATTTTTATTGTAGAAATATTTTTTTTATTTGGTAGACGTTTAAATGAAACCTGAATTATTTTAACAAAAGCAGTCTCATATCATTATTTTGCAACAATACAATTCTACTAATTCCATGTTTTGCGGAAGTCAATGTTCTGCTGCTATTATGTTAAATACCTATAATTTGGTTGAAGCTGCATGGAAAAGACATGTAAAAATGCTTTCTATTTCAGTTATTATTGCTGAAAGATTACTATTATTATAAAGAGTAAGATATATTCATAGAAACAAACCTGTAAATACGAGACTTCAAACCTCCAGCTCTTTTAATCAAATCACTCATGGATATGTTTCGTAATTCAGGATAAGCAAATGCTGTCCAAGACTTCTGAAGTCTATTTATTTCGTTAACCATTATATTGTGATTAAGAGAAGCAGATCGTAAAGAAGGCCTAGAAAAAAAAAGAAACACAATATATATATATGCACTAAATTAAAAACAATAAAAACAAAAGCATTCATTATTGTAAAAAACTATGTGCCGAATTAAAAACAACAAAAACAAAGTTATTCATTCTTTGTATTTTAATTCTTTCTTCCACAAAGGAATAGTTCTGTCCACTCTTCCTTTGAATTGATCTATATATCTGAATAATATGAATCACAGTAAATATTGATAGTAAGGGGGAGTTGTATGCTTTTTGTCGGCCCCTGTCTTACTTTTTCCCTTCTGACTGTTATTCAGTGAAGAGTTAGCTAACTATTACTAACAGATTTGTTTTCTGTGATTGAAATCGTAAAGACCCTTTATATAACCATTATGGATACTTTTAATAATGACATACTTATTCTTCCCGCTTTATATAAAGTACTAAGAATGAGGTAAGCAAAGCTTTTTTTTTAAATGAGGAAAATGCAAAATTGCCCCTGCGCTGAATTTTTCAGGACAATATCAAGTTTATTGGATATTGGTGTGCTTATAAACATAATTGGAAAAGAAAAACAAGAAGAAACTTCCCACGAAATCCTTAATCGAAGCTATCATTATCACTGAATTAGAGCCTAAGAATGGAGGAATTTCACCATTCAAACTATAAAAAATGGAAGAAAGTATTGGTGCTCTATCAGTGCTTGAATAGAACAATTCTTTTGACCACCTTCCAGCAGACATTCGAGATCGGTAGTAATGAAGAATTTCAGACGCTTGTTTTGTAAGGATCTTAAGTTTGACTAACGTTTATTTTATTTTAAAACTTTACTATCATCTTTTATTTTCCACTTCTGGACAGAATTAACGCATGAATTTGTTTACGCAAATTGTACTTGCTAACGCTTAAGTATTTAAGTTGTGGCTTTTTGCCAAGGGCGTAGTAGGAGGTAGTAAAAGGAGGGAATGTGAGCCATCTTGCCACGAGCCTTCACGCGAGCTTGCCATCAGTTACAGTCCGCCTCTAAGGCCAGAGGTTTTTAATTCTCTTAAAAGCTAAAGACGTATTGTAGTTTTCTGCAGTTTGCGTACTACAGACGTGGTAATTTAAAAGGCCAGTCTTAGTGTAAAATATTAAGTCATCTGTGTAAAATAGTCATCTGTGTAAAATAGTCATCTGTGTAAAATAGTCATCTGTCATAATAGTCATCTGTGTAAAATATTAAAAGTTAGCTCTTATTTAAATTTTATTTAGTTAGTAGTCTTATATTTTTACGTTCAGACCGCAAGTGGTTGGTTTTTGTATCCCGGAATGCGGGAGCGTCTGTCAAACAAATAAATAAAGGGTGATTTTAACCTTTCTCATCTTGTCGTCTTTGCTACTCCATAGGACATAGTTTGCAGTCAACTCACTTTCACTGTCAGCCAGGACACATCATGTTCGCAAAACAAATAAAAAGAAATACGAGTCCTGATGGTGGCACCCGAAGGAGACGACTCATGGCCGACTTTCAAGAGGAAGTTGATGAACCCGTGGTATCGGCTCAAAATTCAGAAATGACTGCTGCCACCCTAGAAGGATTCGGGTACATCGTCCAGACCATGAGAGCGTCAATGAAGCCATCAGCGAGCTTCGATGGGAATTCAACGGTGAATAACGTTTTGGGAAAATTAGATGACCACTTTATGTTGTATCCAGTCCATGAGTTCCGAAATAGCTTTGGCTACTAGCGCTTTGAGGGGTCAAGCTCTTAGTTGGTTCAAGTGCATCGGAAAAAATCTTTTGGACCAACCAGGAAGTCCTACCTGTACTTACGAATCTTTCAAGACTTCTTACTAAGGCCTTCCAAGCAGTAAGAAATCTTACGAAATTAGAAGTGGAATTCTTCAGCACATACCAGCAAAGAATTGAAGACCTCTCAAGCTTCATTTTAAGAAAAATAATGCAATTATTTAAACTTCTTTATGAAAGCCGGCCTGATCCTGAAATCATACGAGTAATTTTGCCTAGGTTACTTCCCCAGGTACAAGGCTTTATCGAATTAAGGAATCTGACGACTTTGGAAAAGTTATTTAAGCTCGCAATCCAGTTTGAAAGCAGAAGAACGGCGGACATTGAAAGAAGACGCCAGTACGAGCAACGAAGCCAATTTGGTGCGCCAAGGCCACAGCACAGGCAAGATGGCGGCTACGGAAGCAAGTCAAATCAGTGGTTAAAGATACCTGAATATTCAAAAACTGCCAACGAATGTCGACAGTTCAAAAATAAGCCAGACGAAAGGCTCGGAAAAGAAGAAAGAAGATTTAAACTGAAACGGATTTCTGCTGACGGGAAGGTGCGGAAATCCGAAGGCCAAGAAAATCCCTCTACCATCAACCTCAATACAGTTCTTGTGAAAAATTTAGTTCTTCCGAAGATTGAAGTATTAGTGAACAATATTCCGGCCACCGGCCTCCTGGATACAGGAGCTCAGTGTAGCTTTGTGGCAGAAGAATTTTTTAAAAAATATTTTCTTCGTTATAGAACCTACAATTCGGATAATACGACAATGACAGCAGCCCAGGGGAAAAGATGCAAATGTATAGGTAAAGTACCACTGTATATCCGCATTAAGGACGAACAGGTAAAAATTATGTCCCTTATTGTAAGAAATTTTCAAGCAAACATAATATTGGGAGTAGATTTTCTTTCAGCGTCCGAAGCAACACTCGATTTCAGTCAAGCGTAACTTAAGCTGACAATGAAACCGGTGCCGGAAGTGAAAGCAGACCCCCCCCCCCATTGAAGCTTGAACATTTGCCAACTGAAGAGCAAGATAAACTACGCCAAGTGGTTCGTGAATTTTCTATTTTGTTCAGTAACATTCTCGGATTTAGGCAAGTGACCAACCATGAAATAAATACGGGGAAATTCACAGCCAGTTTGCCACAAGGCTTACCTCTATGACAAGTCTAAAGAAAGAATTATAGAAAGGCATATTAAGGATTTGTTAAGTAAAAAGATCATCACGCCCATCTACAGTAGTTATGCTAGCCCGGTTGTTTTACGTAAGAAGAATAATGATTATCAGTTTACACACCGAAAAAGGTGGCGTTTTGCAATAGATTATCGCAAACTAAATAGCGTAACTACATATCCGGTTTATCCATTACCCATTATTCAGGAAATCTTGTGAAACATAACTTCCACTAGGTACATGACTACACTTGATTTAAAGTCGGGTTATTTTCAAATCGGAGTAAAACATGAAGATGTACCAAAGACCGCTTTCATAACTAAGTCTGGCACTTATGCATTTTTGCGTATGCCGTTTGGCCTCTCAGGTATGCCAGCAACATTTCAACGTTGTATGGACATTGTTTTAAGACCCGTCCTTGGGAAGAATACTTTTATTTATTTAGATGACATTATTGTTACTAGTGATAATTTAGAACAACACATTAAAGACTTAAAAGAAGTGTTTTCATTGTTAAATGAGGCCGGTCTAAATGTTAATGGTAAAAAATACAAATTCGCAGCCACAGAATTACGTTATTTGGGGTATAAAATTTCCCAAGGCATCTAAACCGACAAATAAAAAATAATTGCAATTCAGAATTATCCGCCGCCAAATACGGCGAAAAAAACTAACTTCTTTTCTAGGGTTCTGCTCATACTATAGGTCCTTTATAAAGGATTTTGCCCGCATTTCCGAACCGTTATTAAAACTAAAACGAAAGAAGGCAAGATTTTCGTGGACAGCCGAAGCTAACACCGCTTTTGAAAAATTAAAACAAGCGTTAACACAAAGCCCTGGTTTGAAATTTCCGGAAAATGATAAAAATCTAGAAATCGCGGCCGATGCCTCTGATTATGCCGTAGGGGCAGTTCTTTTTCAAAATGGGCAGCCCGTGGCATTCTTAAGTCGTACTTTAAATGATACTCAAAGAAATTATTCAGCGACAGAAAGGGAAACACTTGCAGTTCTGTTAGCAGTACGGAAGTTCAGGGTCTATTTTGGAAGTTCTCCAGTAACGGTCTACTCTGATCATGCGGCGGTCGCTAAATTATATTCAGGAAAAAAACTATCGCCAAGACTAATAAGATGGGCACCTAAATTACAAGAATATAATTTGATAATTAAACACACGCCGGGAAAGGAAAATGTCGTAGCAGATGCCCAGTCAAGAATCAAGATGGATGAAGAAGGGAATAGTGTTAAAATGGCAATGCTCACATCCCATATGATACATTCCCGTGAGATGGTAATAACGGAACTGGGCAAGGATCCGGAATTTAAAAATATATATGATTATTTAAGAGATCCTGAAAACTTTAGCCACCAAGATATTGTGGAGATAAGAAATAGGGCGGCCCATTACGAACTGATAGTTGGTCTGTTATTTTATACGAAAACTACGAATAATAACAATGAATACCGACCTGTTATCTCAGCTACTCTTAGATTAAATATATTACGGAAATTGCATGATTCGCCCCTGGCAGCTCATGGTGGCATTCGGAAAACTATCCAACGCGTACGCGAAGCAGTTTATTTTCTTGAACTGCGAAAGTTAACAAGGGCGTATGTCCAGTCTTGCCCAACATGCCATCTAGTTAATTATGTTAATTTCCGTTAGACTGGGTTTCTAAGTAGCATTAAATCAGAATTTCCGAATGAAATAATTGGCGTCGATTTATTGGGCCTTTTACCGAAAAGTCAGTTAAATAAAAGTCGGTATCTCCTTGTTATGTTTGGCCATTTTAGTAAATGGACCGAAATTGTTCTCCTAAAAGGAGCCTCTGCGAAATTAGTTACTGATTCTATTTTAAATAAATATATTTTAAAATAGGGAGCGCCCCTAAAAGTTATAGCGGGTAATGGTCCTCAATTTATAAGCAATATTTTAAAGATATGTGTCAAAAACTGGGCATACGCCATTTAAAAATGGTCCCGTATCGGCCGCAATCAAATATAGCGGAAATGGTCAACAGAGACATAATTAAAAATATTCGTATTCATGTTAAAAATTTTCATAAAAGCTGGGATAACTATGTTAATGAATTAGCTTTCGCCTTTAGCACCGCCAACACGACACGACGGGCAAAACTCCTGCTGAGTTATTCTTAAGCAGGAAGCTTATAACCCCACTGGACAAATTGTTTTATGTTCAAGAAACGGCCCCTGATTTCAAATGGCGGATATACAAAAGTTAATTAAGGAGGCAAAGAAAAATAAAAATACTGAAGTATCACAGACAAAACAAAAGCTGCACTATGATACGAAAAGACGGGAAGTAACTTATAATGTGGGGATGAAGTACTTAAGCTAAAACATTCACTTTTTTCAGCGGCGGAAGACAAAGTAGCAAAATTTTGCCCACGGTTTGAAGAGCCATACAGTATAGGAAAAGTAACCCACTCTGTAATAGTCTTAAACAGTGGCGGCTCGTAGCTAAAATTAGTGGGGGGTGCTGTCACAAAAAATTTTAATTCAATACATTCGACCATTTAAGAACAAGTGTGTTCCGAAACATCTGTTGTGTCATCAGCCATTAAAGCTACAAGCTTTTCTAATTTCATTCCTTATCTCCTCATGATATGTTTGAAAGAGGCAGTCAAGTATCTCGTTGTGAATGGTCTTAGAAACACCTTTGAAGACTGCACTAGTTTCTAAGTGATTCTTCAAATCTGAATCTAATTTAGAAGTAAAATTTACTAATCCTCTAAATACACCTGGATTTACTGAATCGTCTTTTTCATCATGTCCACGTATGGAAGTTTCAAAGTTTCCACAAAAGAAAATACAGTCTATTATTTTGCACAAAATTTCACGGTTCTTTCTAACCTTTATGTTATGCTCATTGACTGAAAGTCTGTATCCCTCACTAAGTTTCTCCTTAATACTAACGGTTCCTAAAAGCGCAGTGAAACTACATTATCAACATGCTTCTTTGACATCTGATGCTTTTCAGTGTTTCCTTTCATTTTGTTTATATTTTTGAAACCGTCTTTTGTCCACGTTACATCACCTCCAAACAGCAAGTACGGGAAGCAAAACAGAGCATTTTTTACTTGACAACCGCAAAGCCAATTTTTCCGTTGGTACCATTCAGAATTGAAACTACGAATATATTTCTTCTTGTTTCTTATGTCTGGCTGAGAGATTAGAATATCAGTTGTTGAACGACCTCTTTTCTTAATTGTACTTTTCTCATGGAGAGACAGCTGTGAAAACGAAAGCTCTTGAAGTTCACTTAGAGTCACAGAATTTATTACTTGAGGATGCAAGGACATGATTAAAGTTTTCTGTAAAATAAAAGAACCGAAAAAAATGAATCAAATAGAATAGCTGAAAAAATAATCTAACCAAGAATATGGTGTATGATTTTTTAATCACAGCACACGCGGAGTAAAAAAAAAAAAGAAACTCCTCCAAATGGCACTCCAGATTCGGCACTGTAAGAGCGACAGGGCCCTTCTTCCTCTCGCCCTCGAACGCTGCTTCCTAAGAGTGCATGCGCAAAACAACAAAATACCACACGCGCGAAGTAAAAAGTAATCACGTTTCCAGGATTTCGGCACTGTAAGAGCGACAATGCTCTTCCCGCTGAGTGGCTCGAGTGCTGCGTTCTGTGTGCGCATGCGCAGATCAACCAAACACCAAGCCGCTGGAACTGCGAAGCCCGCAGTTCCATACAAAGACTTTCGTACCTTTTTTATAAACTGGAGGATGGTTACTGACATTAAGTTTAAGGATTACATATTGTAGAAGTATAAAGAAAGAATTAAAGAAAAAACGGCCCATTATATTAAATATTAAAAATAATAATAAGTGGAAATAGGGGGTGCTGCAGTTCCACAGTGCTTATTACGAGCCGCCACTGGTCTTAAAAGCCAAGAATGGTGAAATATTTACGGCAAATATCGACCAAATCAAGCCGTTTTACAATCGAGACAAAATGAAAATCTTTGAAGATCTTTTGCAGGATCCGGCACGGGGGATACCATCTCAAGACATGGCACAACAACAACGACCTCCAGAGTCAACCACAGGGAATGATATGAACAAGAAAACAAAAGCCCCCGATGGAAGACTGGAGAACAAGAAAAGGAAGATATTCTCCCGACCAGAAAAGAGAGGGCACGAGCGGCTCCAACAGGAAGAAGACTAAAATTCTAACAGTAAGAAGAGGGCGAGAAGAAATGGCCGCAGTCATAGCACCTGAGAGAAAAGAAATAGCTAACCGGCAGAAAGGTTTCTACGCAGCAAGTGCCCATGAATTCACCCGGGGAATGCAGTTTCAGACTCAAGGCGGGACGGAAATCTCGATCAGCAAGCGACCAGGACCCGGGAAAATTCAAGGATACCACCCACCAAGCGACCTTTACAACAATTGGAGGAAAAGAAGAAGGTCTTTAAGGGTCAAGGGACATGTTCTAAAAGGAAATGGCAGGACGATGACTGTGATGTTCAGCGCCGAGCCAGACGTGGATTAAAGAAAACTGCTGTCTTCGCAACGTTTCAAAAATGGACGGCAAGACGCATGGGTGAATATTACAATGATAAGTAAAACTTTATGTTACTTTGAAACTTTAATTTTTCGTTTTTACTGCAAGTGACAGAATTTAAGGAGAAGTTTTACCTCATGTGAGATCTACCTTTATCGTCAAAAATTCGAGAAATGAGTTTTATCTACTTGTTACTATGTTTTTCAACTACTCGCGAGTAATCTAAAATTATTGTAAAGTGTAAAAACTTAAATATTGTAAAAGATTTTGTAACTGTATGAGAAAAGTACCTTAAGAACATTTTAAAAATATTATATAAAGCTTTATTTAAAAGATTCTGTTAAGAAAAGACATTTCAGTCTGAAGGACTTGTGAAATGCAGTTGTTGAAAATAAAAGAAATAGCACTTGCTTTCAGTAGGAGAAAGTTAACTGTATGTTTTCAAATGTGTAGAATTAATGGCATGTTAACGTGTTCTTATACACATGTGAACTGTCCCGTTAAAATTTAAGAAGTACTGTGATATGTTAAAATTGGAAATATTGTATAAATGCCAAATTTGGAATGAAAGAAGGTAGTTAGGCTCTCTGGCGCTACACTTTAGAGTTAGCCACTTATTTTAGAATAGCACTTCAGGGTTCAGAGATGAATGTAAGTAAGGTGTGTTCTGAGGTCTTGTTATGTTGAATTTTAACACGTTAGTGTTTTGATTGTAGGGTTAGTGTTGAACACTTGTACATAGATACGCCCGTGTTTGGTGTTTTTCTCTTTACAACACATCTCAGGGAGTACGGGGAGATAATTAAATAATGGTATGAATGAAATAAGAATGGAGTTTCAAAGAAAAAAATATACGTGTTCGTGTTACGTGGCATTTAAATTGTTTGACAAATTGATTAAACTAGTTTCCTTCCAGAGATCTGGAAGGAACCGATAAGAGACAAGAAGTTCCCGTTTTTAGGTACTAGAACAGATGAAGAATAATTGTCCTGGAGAAAATGTTGTAAAAATGCTTTTTACATAATTTCTAGGTTAGATAATTTCAGTGAGGAGTCTTTGTAAAAGATTGGCTTTGCGTTAGAATTTAGAATTAAAAGTTTTCAAACAAGATCATTTAGACCTTAGTTTCAAACTTATTAACTCTGGCGGGAAGTATGTAAGGATCTTAAGTTTGACTAACGTTTATTTTATTTTAAAACTTTACTATCATCTCTTATTTTCCCCTTCCGGCCAGAACTAACGCGTGAATATGTTTATGCAAATTGCACTTGTTAACGCTTAAGTATTTAGCTTGTGGCTTTTTGCCAAAGGCGTAGTAGAAGGAGAGAGAGTGAGCCATCTTGCCACGAGTCTTCACGCGAGCTTGCCATCAGTTACTGTCCGCTCTAAAGCCAGAGGGTTTTAATACTCTTGAAAGTTAAAGACGTATTGTAATTTTCCGCAGTTTGCGTACTACAGACGTAGGAATTTAAAAGACCAGTCTTAGTGTTAGTCATCTGTGTAAAATATTAAAAGTTAGCTCTTATTTAAATTATATTTAATTAGTAGTCTTATATTTTTAAGTTCAGACCACAAGTCTTTGTATCCCGGAGTGCGGGAGCGTATGTGAAACGAGGAAAAAAATAAAGGGTAATTTTAACCCTTCTCAGCTTGTAGTCTTTGCTACTCCATAGGACATAGTTTGCAGTCAAATCACTGTCCAGTTAGGACACATAATGTTCCCAAAACAAATAAAAAGAAATTAGAGTCCTGATAGTTTTCGAAAAAGAACATTAATGATCAATTTAAAGCTTTTCGTAACGACTCCATTACTCCATAATTAAGACTTCTGTTGTCCGCAACCTAATGACTATATGTCTGCCAATGGCCAAAATACAGTACTTACATTTCGGAGCAAATGCAGCTTCCAATGAAAGCTGTAATTTGAAGGGTACTTGTTGATACAGAAGAAAAATTTTCTACAAAATAGAAATAATTTACAACAGTAAGAAACTTAGTGGTAAAGCACTTTGTATTTTCCGTAGATATTATAAGATCAGAAGACAGTTTCCAGGTTTATTTGAACAAGATGCATAGCACTTACATGTAACATACTTAAACAATAGGACTTTTAAGGCAAAGATGATGTAATTCCAGTGTCACAGTTCGAAATTTTGTGGTACAGTCAACTTAAAATTTTATTATCTTAAGGATATTCAAACGCTAATTAATTTTAAATATTTCTACATTTCCCTGTTTATATAATTTTACCTTCAAGCAATTAAATCAATTGGAATCTAAAAATTTCAGATTACAGTCTAAAATCTCAAAGCAAGAATTTAGAGTTAAAATGTCTAAAAAATGAAAAAAAATTATAAAAAGCTTAAAAAATTGTGGGAAAAGACATACAAATATACCGCTTCTGTCATTCAATAAACATAATGTCTGCTCTTCCTTATCATCAAATTATATCTTTACTGCTAATTAAAATTAAAAAACAACATAAAATTAATTTCAAATTAAAAGCTCTATTTCTTTTTGCATGCTTTTTAAAATATAAACATATATTAATTATTGTTTGAACAAATTAAAAAAATAGAAAATATTTATAGAGGCTTGTAATCTATATATGTTATTAACATAGATATAGTAATACTAGTACTACTATATCTATGGTTATTTCAAGATACAATTACATTAAGGTACAGGCAGACCATACCGTACCAAAGAAATGCTCTTAGAAATTTTGCAATCCTTCAATTATAAGAAGTTCGAAATTTATTTTACTTTTGACATTCATGATAAAAAATGCCATTTTTTGCATAACATTATTACGAAGTAAAGCTAAATTATCTTTAAATTAGTATTGTTATATTGAGCTTCGTATAACCAAATTATTGAAGGAAAATAAAATACCTAATGCATCATCGTCAGTTTATTGCAAACTGAAAATATTAAATACATCAAAAAATTTCCTTTCAAAGTTTCGAAAAAAAAAAAAATGTCAAAGCTATCAAAATCGATAGTCTTCTCCTTCTTCTTTTTTTTTTTAAATTTGAAGGTTACTTTTAATTTTAAAATAATTACGTTTATTAGTTGGAAATAGAAGGCATTACATTATTTTTCAGTCCAAAGGGGAAATTTCCTCTAAAGCACTATTAATTTCGTTTTGCCATTTTACGTTGGTTCACTATGAATGTCGGTTCACTTTTCAAATTAATGCCACCAAATATTAAAGCCCTGTATTACATTTATATAAGTTAAATAATTATGAATCTGCATAAATGTATGTATGTTTCTTACATTATGATAAAACAACGGTACCTAGAGCCATCCAATTTTGAAAGCGTACGTTTCTACCCCGAATATGGGCATCTGGAAGCCCAAATTTGGAATTCGGAATTTGTTTTATTATTTATTTCATACTTTACAAAACTTTAACGAATTTTTTATTAAAAAACTCAGCGATTTCAAAGCGAGCAATGGCAACACTGAAAGGATAAATAAAAGACATTTTTGTCTCCAGCCCGCGAGACTGTGTATCGGAAATTCTAAAGATATGCTCATTTAAAAATTATTTTGTGCTGTTGATAGTGCTGTTGAATTGAATTTTATGGTTCAAGTACGAAGACCATGATATTTAATAAATAAAGGTAACCCACAAAACGTTAAAAAAAGGCCCCTTGGGGCGTAATGTAAAATCTGAAAGCTTTCAGATTTTTTATTTTTTTATTTTTTAATTGTAATTTTTTTCCAATATTTTAAACTATAATCTGGTTAGAAAAATGCTAATGAACTATAAAAGGCTTTGACTATAAAGATGAAAATTAATTTCGGTCTGCTTCTGTTACTCAAACATCATTTTATAATTTGTCTGTGAAAGGTCTATTTAGTATAATACCCAATTTTAATTTATTCGTAACACTCTTATTGATCCATTCGTTTTTAGCCCCTTGAAAAAACCTTAAAATTCAAAAATCATTATGGGGTGTCATTTTCCGAGGTTAAACAATGCAACTGCATTGATTGGAAAGGGTATTTTAATTCTGGTAAAAGTTACACGTGTTGGGAGGCATTAATATGCCTTAATAATAGCAAATGAATGAGAAACGAAAAGTTGTGTAATGAGAGCAGGATTTATTCTTAGGTATTCAGTTCTGTAAGCAAACTTAGTGAAGTATAGATGATGTCCGGAGAAAAAAAAAAAAAAAAAGGAGTGGATGCAGATTTTATGAAGTACTTACAATGGATCTGCCGCGTGCATTTTAATTCTGCTCCTTTCTTCAACTTTCTGTCCAGTATAACAAGCCCAGTTTTTACCTAAGATATCATGGCTCCAGCCAGGAAGAATTTTATGACAATAACTGGTCACAATGCCATTTGCGTCTTTCGTATAGGCAGAGAAAGCAAAATATTTGCGATAATTGATAACAACTTCGAAGCCCTGATTGTAGACGATGGTCCAGTAACCTTTGTTGCCAAATTCGTCGATCGCGACATTTGGAAACAGAAGATTCAGTGCCAAAGTATGTATTACAGGACCTAAAAAAGAGGTAAAATTTATTTAATTATACAACAATATTACTCAGAAATCCTACGTGTAGCATATGATAATGAATTTTTACTAACCGAAAGAAATAAACTACAGTTAACTTTCTCTAAGACGACCACGCACAGTTCCAGATCATTTGGTCTTCTCTGGAAATGGTCGCCTGAGAAAAGATTACTGTCAGTGATTATCGATTTGAATAACGTGTTTACTCTGTTCAAAGTTCTTGGAGTCTATTAAAGAAAAATACTGAAGTACAGTGTATCATATATTAATGCTAATACATTACCAAAGTTACCGATTAATTACAGAGATAAATAGTCAGTAATGTAGCCAGAAAACTTAGCTTGAGGGGGTTCTTATTTCTAAGTATTGTAAGTAAATAATATTTTTAAAACTTTAGGAAGACTTGAAATTTTATTAAACTTTCATATTTTTGTACCTTGTTTTGCAGAAATCTTAATTTAAGTCTAATCACTTAACTATTTATTTAAGTTAAAACTGCAACCTTAGATGCAGCTAACTAACAGCTTCGAAATAGTTATGAACTGCCTTTGTGCTACCAGAACTTATACAACTTCAAAAATTACATCGACAAAAGAAATTAAACAATTGAAAGAATTATTTAAAAAAATAATCTTTCATAATCTGAAGATTATGAACGAATAATTTAAAAATAGCACTTTCATAATATGAATCAATATACGTAATGTGTGATAAATTACACTATTATGAATTAATGGTTAACTACTGTTTTCCATAATAGCTCCGCTGTTATATTAAAAAAATAAAAACCTGGAAATTTAACTCTTTATAGTGAAAATATTGTAGTACATATTTTTTTTTAGTTTACAATGAAATTAGACATTATGGTGCTTACTTTAATTATTGTCTTAATCATTTCCTTATTTCATAGTTTCTGTCGTGTTAGGTAGCGGTCCTCTTAAAAAACACTTCTGTAAACATTAATACTGATGTTCCGAGAAATACCGGTCAGTTTCAGAAGTGGTCGTCTTAAGGAACTAACCGTCGAGAGACGGTTCACTGTGATTACGTATGTCTATGCTATAACAGCAATAAATGTCAATGATAAAACCTAAGTATGCCCACCCCCACCAAAAAAAACCAAGTTTCACTTCCAAATCACTTTTTTTTTTTAAATGAATTGACCAAATCCATAACACCAGTGTCAATTAAAATGCTATAAGAGCAGCTAATATTAAGTCTGACTTAAGAAAATTTAAAAATGCAGAATTTTTCACATTTCGTAAGCAATTTTCAATTTTCGTAAGTATTTAACATTCGATAAAAAATTTAAAAGAAACCCAACGGAAAACCGTATGTTCATAAAATGTGTAAAACTTGAAAGGTATACTTTTCATTGCATTTGTAAAATATTACTTCATAAATTTCAGCATTAAGTGAAAATAGAAGGCCGAGTTCGTTTTGGTTGTTATTCCTGTCATTTGGAGCTCATCAGTTGTCAGGACTGAGTGTTCTATGCATACTTTTGGCGAACGTGGTCGTGATAGTATCAAATCCTGATCTCGAACAGGGAGATGAATGCAGCTATGTTCTGTGGTAGAATAACTGTGGTTAAGTGGCAGAATAACTGCACGTAAGGAGGGTTTAAAATGACCCTTTTTATTAAACTAATATTTACAGCCACTTCCCAACTCGGAAGGGATAACAGAAAATAATGGGGTCTAAAGTGAACAATCAAGTAATTTAAAATAAAGTTAAGTAGAAATTAAGTAGTCGTTGCTCACAGAGCTATAAATGCGAGGTTGGCCTCTATGCTAAACTATTAATGGTGCGTAGCAAGATTTTCTAACACACTTAGATTTCTTCAATAAGTAATAGCGTAACAGCGCTAAGGCTTAGAACTTAAATACTAGCTAGTCAGGTGGACGTCGAACAGAGCCGCAGTGATCTGAGACTAAAAGCTCTCTCACACCGAGAAGTTCCTTGCTAACCCTTAAATACAAAACTTGGCTTCACTTCAAATTAGCATAAAGCTGAAACGCGCTTATTCTAACGGGAAGTTGAAATAAGAACTTACAGAAAAGAGAAAATTAACATAAAACTTTGTTAGTTTAAACTAAAACCTTACACAGTGGCCAAGCGAATGGAATTAGTTCTGTTTCCGCGATTCCTCTTTCCGCGTTTTTCAAAATTCTTCCTGTTCCCGCGAAATCGGAGAGCAGAGTCCCCCTCCCACAGCTCCTCAGGAGATGTCACGATGAGCCATTAAGAAGAGCTGGGCAGTTTCTTTGTGAATAAGCTACTCTTCGTCAGGCTTCTATGGAAATCTTTAGTTTCAAAATTCTGTTGCAATATTAACTATTATTTTCACATCTTACGTTAATCAATAGGGATGTTTTAGACATTATTTAAACTAAAAGGAAAGAAACCTTTAGTCCTTTATAAAGGCTATCAGTACCGAATTCAGAATAAAAATAAGGAAAATGTAGTTTATTGGATTTGCGTAAATGAAAGAATTAAAAGCTGCAAAGGCGCAATTAAGACCAAAGAAGTCGTCGTCTTAAAAGAAAGAACGTCGTTTTAGAACCAATATTTATTCTGAAAGATTTTATTGTAACTCACCTTTATGCAGAATTTCGGAAGAATTCGGCATATTATTTTTACTTTAGGAAACGTGTTCATTGTCAAAATCATCACAAAATTTGACCATTTGTCTCTCTTAAATACAGTATTAGCTTCATTCATGGAAAGATTTGAGATCCTAAATATTTTTCGATTATTTCTTTTAAAAATTCTTTTTCTAAATCTAAAAATTTTTTGCTTTTCTACCCTTCGGGTAAGGCCAAGGCCCAGTCGCCCCCCACTATGTAACCCCTTTGAGAAGGGGTAATGAAGATTGATGATTTCCTGGAAACAGGAACGTTTTTGACAACCGCGCAAACAGGAATCGTAGAAACAGGAAGACACCAAGCGAATGAGATCGATCCGAGTTCAAGATTTCGTCGAAAGACAGCTGCATATGTTTTTCGCAGTTTTTCCCATCTACAAAGTGAATTTGAGTTTCCTTTAAAAAGTTCCCACGAAGATATTCCTCTTCTTAGGCAGATGCCTCTTGTATTTTGCCTTGATTACTTAGCTAGTCTAACCGAACATTTGGATAGCCGGCTGAAGAACATATTCATGGTCATTCTAATATTTAAGGTTAAACAGGATCATAGAAATTCCTTACATAATGAAGTCCTGCCAGGTTTAGCCATGATTAAATAATCTAACTACAATAAATGCAAATTATTCAGGATTTTATTAAGGATATTACCATCCGTAAAACAAAATGATATTTTGGAAAGTGTTCTTATTTTAAACATCGTCTTCAGAGCAGTATTTGAAGATTTTAACACTTGATTTAAATTTTATATTTGTGTTCAACAAATATTTTTATACCCTCAAATTAATATTCAGTTCACTATTCCGTAACCAAGTATATATTGATGATATTAGAAATGATCTTATTAATGACATTAACTATGTAAATATTCAGAAAAACTACTAGCTGTGTACATTATGAATCATATCGGACAGATGTATTTAAAGAAAAAACAAACGAAAAATTACGATCTAATTTTTGCTTTCAAACTCTAGTTTCACATCTGAGAGAAATTCTTTATCTATAAGCAAAATAGAAGTTTGATTTACGGTTCACACATATCCTTCATAATTAGAACTTAAATGCCTATGTGTGCAGGCAATTAATTTGAGACAAACAACTTTCATAAATATACCAGTGCCCTTATATGAGGGATTCTTATGCAAGTAAAGTTTTAATTAGCTATTTTGATAATAACACAAAAATATCCTATTTGCAGAAAGTTGCTGACCCAATTTTTCAAGTTAAAATTAATCTTTACAAAGAACTTGGTATTCTCCTGCCGGGACACCCTTTAGAAGGTGAGAAACACAGGCTGATCTTAATAAAAGCCCTGGCACTTTCACGCAGCAGTTCCGTTCTGCGAACATATGTACATGTTTTTATACGAAAAATTGGTTGATTATTTATGTAATAATAAACAAGACTTTCGAATGCTATCTGAGGTATAGAATGCATTCATCTAAAAGGAGAAACTTTCATACGAAGAAGATTTCATATGCAGAAAACCGTGTTTTTATGAGATTAAAATTCATATTGCATTAAATTCATTACTTACCCGTTAACATGCTATTCTACCATAAAATAGTTAATTTATTAGAAATATTTACTTTCGAATATTACCGAATAAAGATTAACATGAGATTTATTTGTAAAATGCAGAATATAGAAAGAAATTAATCTATATGAAAGTCATATCATACAAACCTGTAAAATTTGCACAATCGATCGTAGAATCTCCTTCTCGTTTTCCTTCTTGAAATATCCACTCTCCTCTGATATCTTCATAAGTACAATTCGCTGGAGTATCAGAAACAACGTGATGAAAGAGGAACAAAAGTATCCAAATAAACTTCAGTTTCACTTTAAAATCCATTTTTAGTCTCTTAATAAACGAATTCTATTAGACTGCCTGTCCTTCACTTTGTTGCCAACTCCAGATATCTTTATCAACGTTTACAAGCTTCGAAATTCTGCAGTTTGGTCATCCAGTTATAATCAGATTGTTTGGCATTTATTCACATATCAGGTCGTTCGGATTAGGCGTGATTCGACATAAACAAACTTCCGCTGATAACAGAACCAAGAATTATCTACTCAAAAGTCTTCAAAGAAAAGTCATGCATTTTTTTTTATATCTGACAGCGTATTTTATCTCGTGTTTATGTCACCGTCTGAAAAATTGCATTTTAATCGCAATCTCACATTCTTCAGTCTGTATTAAAGTCCATTAAAAAGAAGGTTGCTTAACATAAAACTAATTTGTATAAAAGCAAACTATGTAGCGTTAGAAGATTTGAAAGGGAGGAAAAATGGATATTTCCATACGATCCTAAAAAGCCTCATTCATATTCAAATAAAAGTTGTACTTCGAGATTTCACTATGCCATAGCATTTTGCTTTCAAATGTGTAATCATTCTTACCTTTCTTCTCAATTCATACTTGGGAAAATAGTTATGATGTCACAAAAGAATTAATAACATTCACTGGAAGGGCAATGATATGAAATTGTAAGAGAGCACAAGATTTCCTGGCTACTAATCAAGCGAGAAAAAAATGAAATATTCAAAGACAGAGAAAGGTTAGAAATAAATTCTAACATGGAGTAAAAACGGCAGTTGAAATTTAGATTTACGATTCAAATGTTAGAATAAAAGCATTAAAATTTTGACGTTAGAAATATCTTAGTGGAATCGTTCTAATTTTTTAGCTCTTATGTTACATTACCAGAGTATTTATCTTTTACGTGAAATGACAATTTAACATTTCCCAGATATGCATAACATATGCTGTTTTAATTTATTATACTTACTTCTTGGCGAACTGCTAGTTTTGACTCATGTTCTATTTTACATGTAGTCTTTAATTTATCCTTCAAATTAAAATTACATAACGCTTTTTTTCTTTTCAGAACTTATTTTTAAATTCGACTACTTGAACATGGATTCGACGAATCTGTTATCTTATTATTTGGACTCGAAATTGGATATGAAATTGAGTGAAACCCCGCCCCATCTTTTCCACAGTTTCGGTATTTATTTTAACAGAAACTGATTTTTCTAAGTATTCGTGGCCGAAGTAAACGGACAGCAATTGTCTCTGGTGATACCCTACAATTTGTGCACCTTTGAAAATTCAATTAATCGATGTCATTAGTTAAAATTCTGTTAAATATCAAATTTTACTAAAATAAATTAAACAAACAAAAATTTAAAAAGAAAAAATAACTGAAAGGTTTCAGATTTTAAATTACGCCCAAAAGGGCGTTTTTTAAGGTTTTGTGTATTATCTTTATTTATTAAATATCATGTTCTTCGCACTTCAACCATAAAATTCAGTTCAACCACAAATATCGCAAAATAATTTTAAAATGAGCATAGCTTTAGAATTCCCGACACACAGTCACGCGCGCTAGAGATAAAAATGTTTTTTACCCCTACAGTGTTGCCATTGCTCACTTTGAAATCGTTTGAGTTTGTTCATCAAAAATTCGTTAAAGTTTTACAAAATATGAAATTGATAATAAAACAAATTCCAAATTTGGGCTTCCAGATGCGCATATTCGGGTGAAACGTACGTTATTCAAAACTGGATATCTCTAGGTACCGTTGTTTTATCCCATTTGGAGAAACATACATACATTTATGCAGATTCTTTATTATTTAATTTCTTTAAATATAATACAGAGCTGCAAGATTTTGTGGCAACAGTTTGAAAAGTGATTCAGCCTTTTAATGTTTTCGACGCAAAATCGCAAAACGAAAACAATAGTCCTTCGGGGACTAAAGCCCCTTTGGACTAAAAACAATTTTAAGTGCCGCCATCTAAAAAATAGAAAGATTGCCTAAAAGCGGTAGTTCACGGTATTACTTAATTCTAGATGGTGTTGATTACCTAGAATACTTTTCGGTTTGGTTGAAATCTGTATTATTTCTGTTTCTCTCGTAAGCTAAAAGAATGTATTTCATTATTATTATTATTATTATTATTAGATTTCTGAAAGTTTATATCATAGGTTTTTCTCGAATTTAAAATTCAAATGAAAATGTTGAATTTCAAGAAATCAAAGCAGTTCTAATGAAAATGTGGAAATATATGATATATTGCAAAGCAACAATTCAAAGCATTTGTGGGAAACGTATCAATTCCTTGTTCTCCAGCTACAGAAACAGATATAACTAAATTAAGGCGAAAACTTCACTGTTTTAATGTATTTAAGCTGAGCTGAAAATATGTACAAAATATGTTACATTTATAAATAATTCGACTTACATCAATAGCTACTGAGCGAACATTATCAGACTCTATAACTTTTTTGGGTTTAAAGTGAGTTCTAGGTCAGCGTTTCTCAGACTTTACGGGTTCGAAAATTCTTTTCATATGATACGAATTTTACAAGTTCAATATCTATTTTACACAATATCTATCACAAGTTTACTTAGTGTAAAATAAGATATCTGCTATTTATATTGCAAGTTAATTTTGTGAAAGATAAAAAATGTAATTATGCTTTTTAGCCCAAAGGAGAGTTAGCTCAGATGGGCTATTAATTTCGTTTTGGCATTTTGCTTTGATTCACTATAAACGGCGAATCACTTTTGAAATTGTTGCCACGAATATTATCGCCCTGTATTACATTTAAAGAAATTAAATAATGAAGAATCTGCATAAATGTATATGTGTTTCTCGCATTGAGATAAAACAACGGTACCTAGAGCCATCCAATTTTGAATAACGTACGTCTCCACCCGAATATGGGCATCTGGAAGCCAGAATTTGGAATTTATTTTATTAGCTATTTCATATTTCGTAAAGCATTTATGAGTTTTGATTAAGTAACTCAACGATTTCAATACGAGCAATGGCAACACTGTACGGCGGGGAGGGGGAACACTTCTATTTCCAGCGCGCGAGACTGTGTATCGAAAATTCTAAAGATATGCTCTTTTAAATATTTTGCAATATTGCTGTCGGATTGAATTTTATGGCTTAATCGCGAAGAACATGATATTTAATAAATAAAGGTAACACACACACACAATAAAAAAGTTAAATGAGCGCCCTGATGAGATGTAATATAAAAATCTGAAGGCTTTCAGATTTTTTTTAACGCATATTTATATTTTTTTTTACATTTTAAATGGCGAAACATATTTAATTGTTGTTCCTTTCTAGAAAGATGCTGCATCTCTTTTCCGCGACATGTGCATTATCTGGTTCAATACTGTTTGCTACCAGTTAGATTCATGCGAATAACAATCACGGATATTCTTTATTTTCCTTTATGTGTCGTGCGTATAATTTATCCTATATGTTAGAAATGGCAAATTTCATGCCTCGAACCCACATGTTTGAATTCAGAAATTTCAAGAAACTCAGTTAAATGTTTATATTGTTTTAAATGTAGCAAAATAGGTTTTGAAGGGAGGGGGAGAAACGCCTTTCAGATTAAATACCAAGGATTTCGAAATTATCTTTGAAGTTAAATGAATAGTAATTAATTATTTATGGGTATAAGTAAATAATTCTTGTTGCTCTTGCTTTGTACATTCTAAATAAGAAAAAAAATGCTTCCTATTATATACAAATTAATTTTTCTACGGTATATTTCACATTTTCATGAGGAGAGTGAAAAGCGTTTTCTTCTAGACTGATTTGAATAAAAGTAAATTTAAATTGGGGAGAAAAAAAAATAGAAGTCTTTATAATAACTTAAAAGCCTTGTTCCCCCCCCCCACACACACACATACCTGAGAGAAGAATAACGCAGTAATTTGAAAACTAGAATGACCAGAGAAAACAGAGACCTCTTTACTCTTAACCCATAGAGACTCTTCTAGAAAGAATAAAAGTATGTGTTTCGAAAAACTCGGGAACAAATTGAAATCGAAACAATGGAAATTATTTTTAAATAAATTGGGAATTTTTCAAGGTTTTGTACAAAAAATAATGATTTCATTCTCACAATGCAGCCAATGTGAGAACTAGAGTACAGGAATGACACATTATTATTCAGTCAAGATAAGAAGTGTATTATCAAGATTAGATTATTTACATTATGGCAAAGCACGCGAGAGCTATCATCCTAAGGCAAATAGCCTTCGTGGAGAAAAATTGGCTTTCATAGAAATTGCTTTGTATATTTACGTTACACGAAGACTACACGAAACTCCCATGCAACCAAGCCCGTTCGGCGAGATTTGAAACCGGGTAGAACTACCAAAGATCAGTGACTTTACCGCTCGGCCCCAGTGGCTATAATTGGACTATTAGATACATATCCTTAGGTAGGCTTCAATGTACACTGAGCAAAAAAAAGGGGGTACAGTTCTATATCTCCCGTTCTATAGGGCCAATTGACGAAATTCAAATTGCATTTTTCAGTCTCGAAAGCGCGCGACTTAGGATATATATTAGATTTATATTAGCATTGTCCTAACATAGATATTTTGCACAAAATTGGACTTTTTCTGAAATAACATACCAACTTTATTCCATATTTCGATTCTAAAACTCATTATGCATAGCTATTAAATTTTGTAATTTTTCGTGAGAAATTTATGGAGAAATTAAAAAATTTATATTGGCGGATTTTTTTTCATACTGCGCCAAGAATAATTCACTTGGCGAACTTCTTAATTTATAGCAACCTATTTTCCTTTCCTTTTTTTCATTGTCCTCAAGCGGAAAAAAGACATCATTCATACTTTCAAATAATTTTAATACAGTGCGTAAATCACATTTTCGTTATTATCGTTTGTAATAAGTAGTCAAATTTCAAAACGCGCCAAATTGCAAATTCACGTACATCGTAGGAAATTTTGAATAAAAAACTCTAATTTTTGCAGGTATGCTTAGCCTACTTTAAGCTAATGGCAAAAATTTTATACAGTTCAAAATTTTTTTTGAAAAATTTATAAAAATTATTTAAAAATACAAATTTAAAAAATAAATCATAAAAATTCGGCGAATTTTATTTGGAATGAACCTAAATTTCGAACTGTGAAAGGAGGGATCAAATACGTTTAAGAAAAAAAAAAAGAAATTAAATATATACCAAATTTAATTAACATGGAGGAGCTGAAATTTTGAAAGCTATTTTTTAAAAAACTACTTGTGCAATTTTTACAAAATTTGATACTTTATAAAATACCATATATAAAGTACCCAATTTTACTACTTTGAGTATAATACATACTTGAGTCGTAGAATCGAAATATGGGAAAAACTTGACATGTCATTTCAGAAAAAGTTCGATTTTGTGTCAAAATATCTTTATTAAAACAATGCTATATATAAATTTAATACATATCCTAAGTCGCGCTTTCGAGGCATGAAAAACGCAAGTTGGATTTCGTCAATCGGCCCAGTAGAACGGGAGATATAGAACTGTGCTCTCCCTTTTTTTTTCCCGCAGTGTACATTGTTAAGGCAATGTCTTGCCGACGTGCAGACCGTTCTGTGTTCTCACTACCACCAAAAAAAAAAAAAAAAAAAAAAAAAAACTAGTTGTTTCAAGAATAGAAATTGGATTTATTCTATTCGATTTTTGCTCCTGTACCAGAAAGCATTCTCCATTCAACGTTTGATTTAGGCTGCCATTAATGCTGACTGTTGTTGTACCGTCATAAAATGCATTTCTATGGAAAACATTTTGACTAAAAACATGAACAACAAACTTCTTTTAAAACCAAATCTTTATTTGATTTTAATTTCTTGTTTTATACGTATTTAAAAACATAGTCGCTCGTGCTCACAGTTATCACTAATTTGACTCTATTCATCAATATAGCAATATAATATGAGTGTGAAAATAACATATATCTTTACTAATGAATCCTTTATCCTAAAATTATGGCGGAGAAAGATAATGAAGAATAAGGGTTACCAAATAGAACATTTAAAACCAAAAATGTTTGGCAAAATATTTGATTAAATACAATGAAAATTGTCTAAAAAATGTGTTAACAGCTTCTGTATAAATTCCGATACCTTGATGTATAACTAACTCACTAAAGGTATCTGTATAAAATTCTGCTTTTAATGTAACGTTTCTTTTATTAATCAGTAAAACTAATATCGATACTAAATGGTACTTACTGAATGATACTTATCGAATGTGTACTCCACTTTCCCATATGCAAGAAAATTTTAAACTGCTAACCCCGTGTTGAAACTAATTGATCGATTATATGCATACAAAAGTACAGGAATCCATTAGGAAGATGAAATTGTAAGGGCTGTATCGATCTGGTCAAAAATGTTTTGTGTTTAGTTCTTTATTATGTAAGAACTAAGCACAGGCTACTGCAAGGTAAATGTACCTTTAAGCAATGTAGATTTCAGTAAGGTAGTAGTTAAATACAGAAGTTTTTTCATTACTAATTTTTTTTAAATCACATGGCAACAATGCAAAATCGTGAGCTTTAGAATTGGTTTCAGTTGTTATAGATAAGATTATTCTACGAATCACTTCCAAACAATGCATAGAATCACTATAAGGTTAATGCTATTTTTGTTGATTACAAACCTAGCTATTTAATGTAGTGTTTACGCTTGCCTAAATGACATGTGATCGAGAGCTCGTGATAAAGCATGACTAGTCCGCAAGCTGATAAAACAGACTGGCGTCGATAGATTCACAGATGATCAGGGCATTCGTCTCTTTAAATCAGTATCATTTTCTTCCCTGCATTTGGCAGAGCATTACCAAAATGAATCCCTTCTACTTTTTAGCGCTACTAAGCCTGTTAATAACGTACGTCCTTGCAGATACACCTGCAAATTGTACGTACGAAGATATTCGAGGAACATGGACGTTTAGCGAGGGCGAAAGAAGTGGAAATAGCGATATCGATTGCTCCAAATTCGACGGTTTGTATTTATTCCTCACTCTTTATAGTTTTTTTTTTTAATCTCTTGAATTGAATAGATTTAGTGTGTATTTTATAAACTTATTTTAAAAATTCAAAATGCCTCTATTTTTGCTGTAAATTAGGTAAGACATATAAATAAGCTAAAGAAGAGAGCAATTTAAATTGAAATAATAACTTACATTTTAGAAATATAACTTTATAGTTTACTTTTTTTGTATCTCTTGAACTGAATATTTAAAGTATATTCTACTTATTTCAAAAATTCGAAGTGCCTTTTTTTGCTGTAAATTACATAGGATATTAATATAATACATATTAATTTTTAAAAAAAACCCACAAAAATTATATGGACTAATGTTAATAACAATTTGAAATGAAATAGAATACCATAAAAAGAGCTTAATAAACCGTATATAAATAAGCATGGAGATCTTTCAAAATCTTAAACAAAAAAGGGAGAGAGAGAGAAAATTACTTGCTTAATGCACAGTGTATAGGGTATTAGGGTATAAGCAATGTAAAATCAATTTAATTTTACAGTAGTTATAAATAATCTAGTCACTTTATAAAGTCTAGTTCTCTTAAGGGACATACAATATAGACTTTAAAAAGACTATTGAAGAATTATCTTCAAGCCTTGTGAAACAAAACCAAGTCAGAAGAAGGGTGTATTAAACCCTTTTATTCGAACACAAAATTAACAATACCCAACTTGGGTTTACACAAGCCAAGCCCTTCTGGTTTAACAAAAATATGTAACGTTGAACAATTTCAACGTGGTAGATTAGCCTAACGGCTTAAAGAATAGTTTAATGGGCAGAAAAGGCTCTGGTTTGTAGAAAACCAGCTAGACAAAGCCAAATGGCTAGAAGCACTCAACGCCACAGAATCAAATCGCTAATAATCACGGCACAACGTGTCCTGGAATAGGCAGATACGTTCTAAAACTAACTTCCGAAATTCTTGCTTATATAGCACTTCTTTCTACCTTAATCTGAATAAACGCTCGATATCTCATTTACGTTTTGGCATGAAAAGTGTGGGTAAAAAGAGAGTGATAGGAATGTACTAAAAATTAACTATTAGTTAAAAAAAACAGATAAACCTCATAATTTTAACATAAGCAACAAGGCCTCACGATGGGCCGAGAGCTAAGACTGCTGAATGCTAGTAGTTCGTCCAGGGTTCAAGTTCAAGCGAACGGGCTGGCAATATGATTGTATATTATGGTTTTCCACATGTGTAACATGAATGCTAACTAGTTTCTCTTAGAAAAGCCTTCACGAAGACATCACTCCACTTGTATTTCCAACAAACAAAAACATATTAGCAGCGCCAACTCAGGGAAGTTTTATTGCCACCAAATCACAAAACATCGCTATATATAGCTATCATGCAGGAGAAAATGTCCCTAAATGCAGATTTGAAGACTTTCAGTACTAAACAACAATTATCAGAAAAATTATTTGAAAACATATTTTGGCACCATCCGAGGCGATATTACTAATGAGAAAATACCACAACTGGATCTTATAATAGCTCATTTTATTCAGAAGTTATAAATTATTCAAGTTAAATTACTCACTTTTATTTATAATTTAGTTACAGTTAGGAATATACAGGGTGTGCCATTAAAAAAAATGACCCACCTCCGGTGATTATCAGACTATATGAATACAATTTTTCTTAAGTAATGCACAAAAAGAATGAATGCAAAATAAAACTGGAACATTACTTTGTTTGGGGACATCAAGTTGCCGGACACATAGACAGTCAAGGAAAACGAGAGTAAGAGCCCAAAGAACGTGACACTGGTATTTAAGGTCGGTTATTTTTTCGTAAGAAATCTTTCCATAATAATGTATTAAAAGAGCTTGAATAATGGGTAAAGAGATCATACTTGAGAGTGGACTTAAGAGTGAAATATATAATATATGTGTGTGTGAGAGAGAGAGAGACGGACATGAATTCTGTTTTTGACAAGGTTTCTTTTTAACTACACTCACTTCCAAAAGTTAAGCACGGGGAGGAAAATGCTAATTTCCGGAAGCCAATCAGAATTGAAGAGGATGCAATTCTCTGCAGAGGTAGATCGAAGTATGCAAATATGTTAAGTAACAGCCAATCACGCTTTCATGTCAAGAAATATGCAAAACCGCCAGTCTTATAAGAAGGCAGCTTTATGAATGGTTACAGAAGTTGATCGTAAGTGCTGGTAGAAGGTGTTTAAAACTTTCTTACAATTTGTTTTCAAGACATACGTGTTTCTATGACTTCCAGAAGACGGATGGAAGATTCTGAGAGCTGGAGTGCTGTGGGGCGCATTGAAGCAAGAAAGTCGATCACAGATGTTGCTCTTTTCTTTGGCGTGCATCATTCTGTAATTTCCCGTTTATGGAAACAATTCCAAACCACACAGACAGTTGTCCGAAGGCCCGTAGCCGGCCGCCCAAGGGTTACAAACCCCGCGGAAGATCGATATATTACTATTGTAGCCAAGCGGAATCGCAGAGCGACCTCCACACGTATGACATTTATGGTTACAGCGTCCATTGGTAAGGCGATATCTGCAGCTACTGTACGCCGAAGATTATACATGAGTCGACTGTACGCCCGGGTACCTCGAGTTTGTGTTCCTCTATCCGTTCAATCAAGAGGGGCACGATTACAGTGGTAACGGGACATGTAAATTGGAATGTGTCTGACAGGGGCAGTGTCATGTTTACTGATGAGTCAAGATTTGCTCTGGAGTCAGATGGCAAACATATAAGGATATGGCGTGAACAACGAACACGAATCAGTCCCAAAACATCACCGAACATCACGCATTCCGAGGCGGAAGCATTATGGTGTGGGCAGGGATTTCATTAGGATATCGCACCGAACTGCACATCTTCAAACGGGGTTCTTTGACGGCTGTCCGGTATCGAGATGAAGTCCTAGAACCCATTGTGAGATAGTACGCTGCAGCAGTTGGCCCTACGTTTGTTTTAATGGACGATAACGCACGTTCCCATAGAGCCGACATCGTCGATGACTACCTGGAGAGTGAAGGGATTGCGCGTATGGCGTGGCCAGCATATTCGCCAGATCTTAATCCCATTGAAAATCTTTGAGATGCTCTCGGCCGTGCTGTATCTTCACGTTTCCCACCTCCAGGCACTCTTATTAAGCTGGAAACTGCTCTACAAGAAGAATGGCGATTTCTTAATTCTGTGGTGGTTGATCATCTAATTGAAAGCATGGTCACAAGGTGTAAACTTTCTATAAGATGAGTGGGGATCACATAACCTATTAATGTCCTTTTTTTCATTTTATGCTGTTTATTTTCACTTTATACATAATTCTGTTTAAGTCTCCAGTATGTCATTATCTGATAACTTACAAAAATTTAATATTGTTTTCATTTCTGTATATAATTATTGATTTTGTTATATGCATAAATATATATGCTACTTTCCTGCCGAATTTTGTGTCAATCAAAGCAGTATTTGTTGATTTGTTTGCATTTTGCATCTTCGTGCTTAACTTTTGGAAGTGAGTGTATTTTCTATTTAAGAATCCACGAAAGGGCTGACTGCATGGGCATTTTTGTGATTTTCCCAAAGCGTAACGTATATACGAGCCAGTTTCCCTAAAGTCTTTCACGAAGGCATCCCTCGCCTTAGGCACATAGCCCTAGTGTGCTTTGCCATAATTAAATAAACCGAACCTATTTAAGAACTCTGAATATTTCTTTACAGAACTATTTTATAAGTTAAGATCTATTACAGGAAAAACTGTTACTTCGAAACACAAATCATTCCTCAACAATTAGAAATGCTCTCGCTTGAAAACGCTCGAAAATATTTCTGTGATTTCAATTGTTTACAATTTGAAATATTTGCTTACATAGAGTTCTAGATCATAATTATAACAGGATGCTTTATCATGATTAGAACAGGGAAGTAAAAAATTATTCAGTCAAATATTTCCTTCAAATTTGTGATCCTGGAATGTTTTCATATAATAAAAATATGCGATTCTCACATTTCGCTCATCTAGTATTAAATAGCTTGAACTTCTGTCTTTATGTGAATTATTTAGTGGCTGTGCACACAAGACGATATGTTAATGCTCTTTTCATTAATCTGCATAATTAGAGGGAAATTATTAGTATTAAACTGCTCAAATTTTAAAATTAATTTTCAGAGGTCCTTTTCAACGACTAAATTCTACATCAGTTGGAGTTGCATGTTAGAATTCAGCAATTTTAATAAATATTTATGACGTTTTAAAAATTAATTAAAATTTTCGAATGAAGAAAACGCTGCAAGAAAATTCAGTTTCGAATAAAACAGTTCTGCATTTTAAAATTATAGTGGCTGTTTATAAGCATAAATAAAGAACTCGTGCTTTTCTTACTGTGCCTTCAGGAGAGTGTCTCTATAACAAACAAATTAACTTTCTATTAAATACCAGTTACCTCCTTATAGAAAAAAAGCTTTTCTTCTGATTTTAATATGGATAAATTTAAATCTTGAAATGACATTGTGGTCTTTAAAATATAATTTTTACGGAAGTATAAATTAAAGCAGTAATTTGAAAAATCGTTGTTATTTCAGTAATTTAACCCACTCGTTTGGAAAGAATAAAAACATATATATCGAGATGTCTGCTGTTAAATTAAAATAGAAATACAGAAATCATATTGAAATAAACAGTTATCTTAGCACAGATTTACATAAAGGATATAGTTTCTCCTGCATATCTAACTTAATCAACTTATGAAGATCGTATCTTAAACCACTCTCAGCTCAGTAGCTATGAACTTGATTATCTAACACATTTCGATTTTAAAGTAACAAATATACATATCCACGAGTTCATTCAGTACGAACTGATAAACCCACAGTGCTGACAATGTGTATATCGTTTCTGCTATTTCAATAGGTATTACAAATTCTAAAAACTTTATTATCGTGGTTATAAATCACAGAAACGCAATTACCATTTTAATTCGCATATTTCCCCCTAGCATTTTCAGCATATGATTTAAAAACGTTTGATTTATAGTAACAATAGTAACAGTCGCGGTAAAGTCGTTGAACACTGGTAGTTTAGTCCGAGGTTGGATTCTCGCGAAAGGGCTGCCTTCATGGGCGTTTTTGTGGTTTTCCTTATGTGGTAATGTGTATACGAGCCAGTTTCCGTTAGAAATTCCTCCACGATGGCACTCCTCCCTTCCATGTAGTGCCTAAAAGCGGAGCACGTAAACAATAAAAATAATAATAATAATAATATGGTAACAATGTAAAATGTATGCATAAAATGGAAAAGAATTTTGTGTAAGTGAAAAGAATTGACTTCTGCAAGTACAGTACCTGCCTTCTGTTCATTATTTTGACTGGAAACTGTGTAAAAATGTATAATTTCTAAGGATTGCGTAGCCATAAAATATGTTACAAAATTTTATTTTAATTGGCAATTGTTTAGTTATAGGAAAGGAAGCTTTTGTCGGAGAATTTTTTTCAGAGGAATTGATTTGAGTTTAAAGTATACAAGGGGGAAAATATGAATACTCACTTTTTAAAAAAATTATAATAATTCCTTATAGTTTGAAAAGGATTCAGCAAGTATAAACCCTTAAAGAGTAAATTTGGAATTCTGCATACTACAACAAATATTATCCCATTCTGTTAGTTAGTTAAAATACGTTTTGCAAAACTGCTGCTTGATAATATTTCAGAAAAATAGATTTTGATATCAGTAACATATAAGAGTTATAAAATAACTTTTTGCATATCAACCACTTTTAAGAATTTCTTTTGCAGGTCCCACAGTTCACTCTCAAAAATTTGAGCTGCTTTTTCCAAATGTTGCAGTTGATGAGTATGGAAATAAAGGATATTGGACAATAATATATAATCAAGGATTTGAGGTTGTAATCAACTACAGAAAATATTTTGCATTTTCTAAATATACAGAGGATTCAGGAAACGTCACCAGTTATTGTGATACCGTATTTCCCGGATGGAGTCATGATGTATTAGGAAAAAACTGGGCTTGCTATAATGCTAAGAAAGTTTCCTCAACAGTAGGACCCAAAGTACACTATGAGAAAATGTAAGTATATGAAACTATATAACATTTCACTTATATAATTCTCATTTATATATGTATATGTGTTTGTTAGCATTTCAATATGTTTAAATATTTTCTTACGTGTGCATTTCCAGCATATATTCTGTACATTTAGCCAATTCAATTATTGGAATGTAGTGGACTACAGAAAGTACGCTGTGCTTCAGCAATAGAAATGGTTAAAAAATTTCTCTGCAGTATTTTCGAATTATTGTTCATTTATAAATTTCACATTTGCTTCATAAGTGTTTAAGTTTAAAATAACGATTAAGTTACTTAATCGTTATTTTAAACTTAAACACTTAATTTCACTCATTTTTCAATTATACTTTATTTCAAATTAAAAGTCTAGATCATTAACAAAAATATTATATGCTATAAATTTACGAATTTTTCCTGCATGTATTCCGGTGAATGACTATAGGTTTAATGTACATATCAAAAAATTATATTGATATCAAAAATCTCTACATATAATAAAACAAAGAGTCTGTGTGTGTGTCTTTCATTCGTGTTGCGAGTAAGCTAATAGACCCAGAGCCACGAAATTTGGTACATAGGTGTATCTACACAAGAGCCAGTGCACCTCAAAGCGATTTTTTCGAAATTCGAAGTAGAATTTTTTTTTATTTTATGTTTTGTGACCAAATCGCGTTATTTTGAGACATAATGGGCTACAGGAAAGCGAGATTTCACTCTATACATTTCATTTTTACATCGTCGTGAAGCGTAGACACTTAGCTATTTTACGAACTTAAAAATAAATTTCGTATTTCAATAAATCGATTAAATAAGAATTTATTTAGGAAGGTGAGCTAAACACCTTTTCAGCGGAATTTAAAAAAAAAAACTTATTTTAAAAAATGTGCTGTTTATTTTCCTTTGATTTTTGGACACGTTGAACTTTAATCCTTTCGACTCCTTTTAAAAAAAGAATTTTGGAAAAATAATAATATTTTGTATTTTTTTAAAATTTTTAAATGAAGCTTCCGAATACACTTCTCACATCTCAGATATTTTAAAATGTAGTTTTGGCAACAATTTTCCTTTCTTATTGTTGTTGATAGATTTTTGATGAAATTGCATCATTTTGAATAGTTTCATTCTTTTAAAAATTTCGGATTGGCAACAATTTTTCATCGTATTTCTTATGTTACTGTTTTTAAGAGACTGAAAATTTTAAGAAATTAAAAAGTTGTTTCTTTTTGCAACGGTAAATTGTTTAATTACTTTATTACGATAATTAACATTTGTATCAAGGGATATTGCTTAGTTCATTGTAATATTATGTTTTAATTATATATAATTTTAATTATAAAAAGTTTTGCATGATATTTTTTAATCTGTTTAAATTCTTAATCTGTTTATACCATTTGAGTTCTTAAGATTTTGCAAAGGGAAGTTGGTTAATTTATTTATTAGGATAATTAATATTTGTAGTAAGGGATATTGCTTATTTCGTTGTATGCTTTTTATATGTAATGCATTTTTAACTGAATTTTGCATTTTTTTGGTACACTTAAAAGCCAGACGAAGGCTGGCCGCGGAGCGGCTAGTACTAAATAAGAAGCTTATAAGTTAAAAAATATATAGATAAAAATACTAACTTTAATTTGCGATGCTCCCTAATCTTCTATTATATGTATTCATCCTCTCTGTTCTAAAATACATTTAGCAACGGCTTATAATAAACTTCTCTAAATTTTGTCATTTCAAAATTAATAGCTATCATATAACTCTTACTAACATTTCAAAATTAATAGCTCAATATAAGTGATACGCGAGCAATTCATCCACGAGTTAAGTGAGTGTCTTTACTTTTGTGACTCAGTCAATCAGGAGCCTTGTTGTGGAGTGGCTAATGCAAGAGGGTACCCCTGTTTTATTTAAAACCCTCTTTAAAGGGGAGAATGAATTCATGGGTGTAAACGCGCGTTTCCTGTTTCCTTATGTCCCAGGATACCGTTGTTTTCTTGCCTAACTACTGTTGGTTGGTCCTCAATGATTTCGCTGGCTGTGTTGACTAAAGAATTTGCCGACAAATGCACTATATTCATTTTACATGACATTTCATTTTTAAAAAAACAAGCTCTTGCACATAAACTCATAGAACCCCAAGACCGTTTTCCATAGTCTCGTCCTCGGTTCACACTCGTTTGCCTCGCCAGTTCTGCGTTCGATTAAGTCCTGTAACGGCGGTACACCACAGATATATCGGTATACAACATATAAATTGCCATCAAAAACTGAAATAACTTTTGGAACAGAATTGATTTTAATAAGAAGTGGGTATTGTACAATATGCATGTTTAAGGATCAGAAATATTTGTATCAGGTCACTTACACTGCAAAGCTTACCTTGGATATTAAATTCTTTAGTAGAAGGTCAGAAATCTCAACATCCGATTATCCGTCCCCCATGAAAAGTCACCTTATGGCAACTTTTTAAAAACCATATAGTCATAAATAATAAAAGAAGCATTTTATTTAAAAAATTCTATGTGGTCGATGAGTATTTACATATTATCCCATGAAACTGTCGCCAAGTAACACGATTTTTTGCCAGTTATGAATAAGCAGGACATAACAACACACTCGTAAAAATTATGCTTTCGTCTGATGTAATCCTGACTGATCCTCTGTAAACCACATTTTGTTTTTATGAACAAGGATATAGACTAATAGCTATCGATGTATTTTCACCTATTATTTTGAAACAAATGATAAAAATTTCAGACCTGCCTTCTACAGAACAGCAAGCAAAGGATTAAAGTTATGGAATCCTGCTGTCAGAAAAGGATACCTTATTAAACATGATTTGATCAGTTGAATATAACCAATAAAATAACAACAGACTGCAACAATTATTTACAGGAAGTTTGTATTCATAACTTTACTAAACATAGCTGTCTCTTAAATTGAGGGGTTTAACGAAATAGTAGAAAGCAACCACAAACTTTTTATAAAGCAGGTCGGATATATTGTTTATTACATAAAGAGGCATCAGGTCGTCTTAAATTCCATAGGAACGTTTTGATTTCTCTCAACATTCATGGATGGATGGTAGCCTACAGGTCACGGTCGATGTGATACTACGTGAGTATCGGCCGACGTTTAGATTTTTACACATGTCTAGTGAAATGAAGGGAAAATGTAAAGCTTTTAATTCATATGTACTCTCACATATGTGACATGCATGTGCATGAAGTGATTATTGTCGTTGTATACTTGAAAATATGAGAAACATTTTGCAGCTTTATCGAATATTGAAACCTGGGATATAGATAATCAGAAAGTAACAGAAGATCTACCAAACTTTAATATACTAAAAAGAAAAGGAGAAAATTAAAGGTTAATAAAACGCATAAAGCTTAATTCCTTTTGGATATCTTTACAAAGCAAAACAAAGGGCGTATAAAAATAAAACATGTAAAGAAATGCATAAAGCATTTTTTACATTTTTCAAACATCTATTTTAGAACAGTTTAATTTAAAATTTTGTGATGTTTTACTTCAATTTTTTTCTTCTGTCAATTATACGCAGTCATTTCTTTGCAACATTTCTATAACTATGTTATTTTAAAATTTGTAACTATGTTTCTTCTCTTAAAGTAACAATTTCATCAATTTTAAGTAGTCCATAACTTATCATATTCAGAATTCAGATTAAAAATACTGTCAATAATTTCAAGTTTAACCAACGCATGATGCCTTCTTGAGGCAAATTTTTGTCTTTCAAACATTCCTTAAGCATAAATATCCAACTCGTTATCTTCAGTCTTTATTGGGTATTAAATCCATAATATTCACCCCTATCATACCGTATTTCAGTAAAAAATCAATATGCCCATAAGTTCTGCCATACACTATGCTAATTAATTGGGACAAAACGACTTTTTCACAGAATTTTAAGTTGGTTGCCAGCTGATACTAGCAGGTTTCTTAAAGCAGGTTTTACTTGCCTAATGTTATCTGGATGATTGCTTTTAACTACTTACAACTGGTCTGGACAATAAATTAGGATTATTTCAACATTTTTAAGCTTGTTTCTGCGAGAATCAAATGAAACGAAAATTATTGTTGTGGACCAAAAATACAAATCTTGGACCACAAATGACTGGAGAAAGGTTATTTACAACTATCAGACTCGTTTATTAGTTCAATTTATGGTAAACACGGGTAAACCAATAAGTCCTAAACATATCCAACAAACTGTAAAATGCCCTCAAAAACAAAAGTTTTGCAGTTTGTTTCACTGCAGATGGAGAGTGAAAGTCTAGTTAGTTTCCATTGACGGAATAATGAATTCATCGAAGAATATATACACTTCAAAAGGTAGCAAAGTGCCATTTTCAAAAAAATTTGCACATGACTTAGCTCCATTTCACGCATGAAGGTGTATGTCGAAAAATAAATTTGTGCTAGCTTGGCCTGGAAATTCATCATATTGAAATACGATCGGAAACTTAGGGCACATTTTGAAGGAACTTCTTAATAAAATGGATTGTACAACAGAAGAGTGCATGATTGAAAATGCTATGAAAGTGTCATCCCATGATAAAAAATTTTTTAAAAAAAAATAAATAAACACAAGACTAGCAGATTCAAATATCTAAGCCACGACCTGATTCAGACTTGATGAGGACATAAGATATTTCAAATATGTGGTTGCCACTGACGTAAGTGTATTCTAGAATTAGTTTCTTCTAAAGGAGTGTACATTTCCTTTTAATTTTACTATTCTCTGATCTGTCATACATTTAATAGGGCTAAGGCGTTTAAGCACACTATCCCCTATTTAGCACAGTCTTATTCAAGAATCATAAGTTAGAATAACTATGAAATCTTTATTTAAAAAGTTAGACAGTTTGCTTACTCGAATAGAACGCAAATCAAAATTAACAGTCTTCACAAATATTTAAACTGAAGTGATGAAAAAAAAAAGAATTCACAGGAGACTCGTTTATAAGTTTTAAATATTCTCAGGCTTACGTATTAGACAATATTATCAGGAGTATATTCCAAAAAAGAATGTAACATGGCTGAAAAAGAATTAAGCTCGAGTACAATGTTAGTATAACATCTTTTTAAGACTTTACTTTTATTACTACTTTGATTACTAAGCCTATAAGATTTAAAAAAAAAATCTGATAGGCTGAACAGAATTTTACATCAACGAGAATTTCACAATACATTAGTCAATAAAAACTATGAAGATAGCTACAATTGTAGTCGGGTCACTATGTTTTTCAGAAGCAGATTATCTTGAGCTTAATTAATTTAACTGAAGATGCTCAGTTCAGCTGAAAACTTTTCAAGAGTTGCTGGTGTTATTTTAATATTCTAAAATCAGATTAAATTTTATTACATTTTTAATAAATAGCTTGCTATTAATATTTTAAAGTTTTTAATTTCTGGTTTTGCTATGAAAATATTTAATCATAGCTCCAAAATTTTTATATTTAAGTTATACATAAATTACATTTTAATGATAACATCAAGGTTATATTACAGAATAAGCGGAAAACACATTTTGCAGCTGCAAATATTTTAAAGAAAATTCTTAACAAATGCATATCTAACTTTAAAAAGAAAAAAAATTAAAATATCTGATTGTAGATTAGTAGTCTAACAGATTAGTTTTTCAAATTTAATTTACCTACATACAGTGTGTCACAAAAATGATCGCCCACGATAACTTTTTTTTTTTAATTAATAGGAGAAAAGCTTTGAAATAAAATAATAAAAATATTTTCCATTTGAATACATATTTTCAGCACTCTCTTTGTACTAAATAAATGCAAAAAAATTAAATCTTAAATTTAAAAAATAATGTTTGAGGCTGAAATGGAAAAAAATTACATCACAAAATTAATCGGACAATTTTCATAATTTCCTATTAAAATCGTCTGCAATAAAAAAAAACGAAACTTTATGGAATTAATTTGGATAAAGAAGCTAGGCAAAAATCTAAAAATCGTTTGCTTTTATAATTCAGATTTTCTTTTTAGAAAATATTCATTATTTTAATGTTTTCTTGCAGTTGGTTGGTCACACACACACACACCCACAAAAAAAAAAAAAAAAAAAAAAAAAAAAAAACATTGTTAGAAACCCGCAGATTAGTTACTGATTTGCATTAAAAGAAAGGAAAATCTATTAGAAAAATTCCCTATTTACATAATTTAAGTAATTCTACAGTTTTTGATATTATTAAGCATAATAAGAAACATAATCGTATACAAAACAAAAGAAGACTTAGAAGACCATCTAATGGAGTCTGATGGAATGAAACGCTTTAAAAGAATTCAAGACTGAGGGCTTCTAAACTTGTTGCGGAACTTCGTGGATTATATGGAATACGTGTAAATACAGAAACTGTAAGAATAGTAATGCGATCTGCAGGATATCATAGGCGAGTAGCAAGAAGAAAATTTTATGTCAGTAAAGAAAACCGAAAACTTCAACTCGCTTTTGCAAAATCGATAAAACAAAAAACACCCGACTACTGAAAAAGACTGTTGTTTGCTGATGAAAGCAAATTAAACTTCCTTTTTTGGCTCAGAAGGACGAGCGCTGGTGTGGAGAAAAACCCAAAGAAGAATTTGGGTAGCGAAACTTAGTACCAAGTGCTAAACACGGCGGAGGAGGAGTTATGGAATGGGGATTTATGGCACATTCCGGTGTTGGTAACATATAGTTTGTAGATGGTATTATGGATCAGTATAAATACTTTGGCATCGTGATGCGAAATTTGGCATCGTCAGCCCAAAAACATACTATACAAAATAGTTTTAAATTCTACCAAGACAATGATCCAAAGCATACTGCTCACAATGTTAGACTCTGACTGTTATATAAGTGTCAGAAAGTAATTAAGGCACCACACCAATCGCCAGATCTTAATCTTGTTAAAACATATTTGGTAGAAACCAGAACCGAAAATTCGAAAACAGAGCATATCTTCGTGGCAGCAACTGAAAGCAGCGATTCAAGAGGAGTGGCATAAAATATTTTCAAAAATACCAAAAAAACTTGTGGAGTCAATCATCAAAAGATTAAATTAAGTGATCAAGTGTAAAGGTAATCCCACAAATTATTAAAACGCAAAAACAATGCACGTTTTTGTCCTTTCTGTCTGTTACTAAAAGTGTCCGATCAATTTTGTGAGCATATTTTTCCTCATTAAACAAACGATATTGGTTTTTGAATTTAATTTTCACCTTTTTGAAAATGTTGTTGTAAACATCATCGTTAATTTAAGCGAAAATAATGAGAGGTTTGTTAAAAATTAGACGAGATGAAAGATATTTTAAAATACAGTATTTTAATACTCCTCAGCACAGTGCAATAGGTTCATTTACAATTCGCAACATCCACAAAATAAACGTTACAACTCAATTCAGCCATCTATCTTTGGAACAACAATCTCTCTAGCGTTGCCATTCCGTAGCAACTAAATTTCCAATATTCTCCTCACCTTCAGCTTTTGGGAGAAAACTGAAAAGAAAATAATAAGCATTAGAAAAAATTACAAAAACATATTAAATTGATATACAATACAAGTAGCACCATTTTAAGAAATTTATGAATATGTAAACTAAATCTCAATTTTAAAGTTCAAAGTTCTGACACAAATGTTAAATGAAATTCAAGTTTTTCAAAGTCAATAAAAGTTTGTACTTAGAGATCGAGTCTTTCAACGGGTTTTAATAGTCGACCAGAGCGAGTCTGAACAGGAGTAAGTTCATTAAAATCGTTTTCCATTTCAGAATGCTTATTACTTACCGCATCAGGAACAAGTTCGTGATCACGAATAATAGATTCACATTCATGTGTTAGCTCTAGAGGGTATAGTCGTTGTACTGGTTCTTAACACATTTCAATTAGGAGTTTTTAATTTCACAAGTCTGACAACTCCATCTTTGCCAGGGAAAAGTTCTAGTACTCTTCCGAGGGACCAATACAGTCGCTTTTTATTATCTGTACCAATTAACACAATGTCCCCTACATTAATTTTGTCACATCTCTTGGAAACTGAATAACGAAGGAAACCTAAATATTCTTTCCTAATTCTTTGTTTCAAATGATCTCGTACTTTCTGAAGATATTTATATCTTTTAACACTATTGATCTTTTCGATTTGATCTAAATCAAGAACTTCATTTATGCGAATGTTCTGAAGGAACATAGAAGGAGTTAGAGTTTTGAGCTCTGGTTCTTCCGACACATAGGTTAATGCTCTATTGTTCATAACGGATTCACATTCACAGACCAGAGTCTGTAGTTCCTCATATGTCAGAGAAGAACGCCCAATGTTCTTTTTCAGAAGGTCTTTGAGAATTCCAATCAAGCGTTCCTAGAATCCTTCTCACCATGGTGAGGCGGGTGGATTGAATTTTCAGCGAATTTTGTTCCAGTCAAATTCATTTTGAATGTTCTTCCAGTCCAATCTCTTCAAAGCGGTATTTAACCCGGTGAAATTAGAACCATTATCCGAATACAATACAGCTATTCGTCCTCTCCTTGCGACAAGTCTTCGTATAGCCTGGATCAAGGCATTTGTACTTAGAGAAGGTATCAGCTCCAAATGTACTGCTCTGAATACCGCATAGGAAAACACGACTATCCAAATCTTTTCTTTAGATTTGGTCAAGAGGCCTGCTAAATCAATCCTAGATATCTGGAAAATAGCTGATATTCTAGTTCGGTCTTTCGGAAGGGGCGGAAAAGGTACCTCAAGATTTTTAATTTTTGTTTTTTACAGGTGATGCATTCGCTGATCACACTACGAATGGTTCTTTTCCCTTTTAAAATCCAAAATCTCTCACGCAGAATGATTAAGAGAGTGGATGTCCTAGCACGTTTGTTCGCAATATGTTCTTGTTCAATATATCTTCTTCCTACCAAATGCTTGGAAGGCAGAATTATTGGAAAAATAAAAGCTTGAGTTTCATCTTCATTTGTTAATCTGGACTTCAATCGTAAAAGTCCTTCCTCGTCTCAATAAACATCAAGATTTATCAAATTCTTTCGCGTCTCTTCATCACCGAAGCATTCTTTTTGTACAGAACGAAAAGTACCTTTTGAGCATTCAACAGTTCTTTTGTAAAAGAGTACTTTCTCAGATCTTTAGAGTTCGGTTGAAAACGTAACACCCAAGCTAAAACTCGGATCATCTTTGAGAATTTCGAAAAACTTTCTTGCTAACCAAAAAGTAATACATTGGACTCGACCTCTGAGTCCTTAGTAGATATGACAGTGCGTCGTTTTTCCATTTCCACTTCCTTCTCATTGATATTCACTATTGACTTTGGCCACTGATCTTCTGAATTCTTCAACCAAGGTGGTCCTTGCCACCACATGGATTTCTGAAGTCGTCTGCATTCACATCCCCTCGATAGAAAGTCAGCTGGGTTCTGATTACCTGGAATATGCTACCAACTTTCGGGAGCTGTGAGTTTTCTGATTCCATTCACTCTGTTGTCAACGAATACAGACTAGGGTTCTTGCTGTGTAATCCATGTAAGAACTGTTGAAGAATCGGTCTAAAAGAATGTTTCATATTCATCAATTTTTAAAGCACTTTTCATAGATTCGAATAATCTAGCTCCGATTGTAGCTGCCATTAGTTCTAGTCGTGGTATGTTAATTTTCTTCAGTGGCGTTATCCGTGACTTGGTCTGAAGTAACTGAAGTTTCAATAGGCTATCAAGAGCTTTACTTCTTAAAAAATGCACTCTGAATAGGCTATACGACTTGCATCTACAATAGTATGCCTGGAAAAGCGTAACTCCGTAGAGACACCTAAACCATCTTAAAATCTTTATATTTTTCAAATGGGCAGTTACTTGAACCGTTTCAGAAATTTCCCTTTCTTCCTTTACTTCATCATCCCAAGATTCTTTCGTTTTCCATGTAGCTTGAAGTAAAAGCTTAGCTTGTATCATAGCAGGTGAAAGAAAGCCTATAGGGTCATATATACGACTTACAAGTGAAAAAAAATTTTCGTTTGGTTATATTTTCGGTCTTGGCAAATTTCAAGGCTTCGGTATCGATTTCTAATGTATCTGAATTTCTGTTCCATAGCAGTCCCAATACATGAGACTTAGATCCCGTAGAAGAACAAGGAGGAATAATAGTGCTTTCCCATCTTCTAAGATCAAACGTGCCTTCTTTCATTATGTTTGTAGCGGATTCAATAAAAGTGTTCAACTCTAAAGCTGTCTTTATACTTCCCACGCAATTATCAACATAAAAACTATCTCGTAGTTTTTTCAGTACTTCTTCAGAATATTTTCCTTTCCACGATTCTTTGGACAAATGGTCAATAATCGACATCAGCAAAAATGGACTACAGGTAATACCAAGTACTACACGGGTGTGACGAAGTGGCTTTACTCTACTATCATCATCATACCAAAGGAATCGTAAAAAATCTCGATCTCTTTCATTTACACTGCTGGCCACCGAAACTGCAACACCAAGAAAGACAAGAAATATCACAACAAAATTTATTTAGTAGATAACATGTTGACCAAGTATCAAATGATTAAATTTATATACTTCTGTGAAGTGTGGTTCCTTTCAGAATCAGTAGCCAGAGTAGCCGCCATTGTTGCAGATCACCGCTGCCACACGCCTCGGCATTGATTCAAAGAGACTTTGGTTGTGTTCTTGGGGTATAGCAGACCAAGCAGCTTCCCCACGTTGCCAAAGTTCATCTGGTGTGGCAGCTTGGCATGTAACCCAGGTCAGTTGTTCAGCAACCATGGACCACATGTTTTCTATCGACGAAAGATCCGGACAGCGAGCCGGCCAGGGAAGCAATTTGTCATGCACATACTCGGTAAGAGGAAGCTACCAACCAAGCCCTGATGGAAGAACAGTTAAGCCAACGGCCTGCTCGTGTGAAAAAAAACTGTCTATCTGAAAGCGGAGAGAAAGCAAAATCTGGCTACGAGAAGAAGAAAACGTGCTTGATGCGAGAAAGACGGACGCTCGTGTGAAACATTTTTGATTTTATTTTTTGTATTCCAAAGTTTGAAGTTTTGATCTGTTATGATGAAGAACTGAGAGGTAAAATGTAATCGTTGTGCGCTTTAATGTAATTGTGAAAAAAAATACTTTGTGAAAAGATAATATATATATACTTCAATAAAATATAGTTCATGTTATTGTTAAACCTGCATAAGTGTGCCAATTTATTTTCTGCGAAAAGAGTCGACCAATAACATTCATAAGTGGATGAAAACGAACCCGAAGAGATGAATTGGTCAAGGATCATGACAGTGCGGCAGCTGGTCGGATGCATATTTGTCGACTCGGAAAAAGCTCAAGTAAATGCCTTACGAATGCTGCGAAGCATATTAAGTGGAACAGTTATCTTCTACCAGGTTCTCTCGTTTAAGTGTATTATTTATCATTTTTATGAAACATTTGCTATTAATGTAACGGTACTCTTAAAGAAGTATTTTATAACACAGGAATTATCAGTGTGATTATCATATGAGACTTGAATTACTTTGAAAGTGCATTTATCTTTTATTGTATGAGTGAATGAGTATTAATTTAACTAATGCTTGTGTTTTATTTAAGAGATATGATTGCATTAATTCTCATGCATTCATTAATTTTTGATTGCTTATATATACTCATTAATTTTTTTATTTGATTGAATATTTGGATGTTGTGCATATTTAATGCAGATACCAGGTGTTTATGATTCACTAGAAGTTCAAGACTTGATGTAAAATTTTATGTACAGAGATTCAGTTTTGATTTTCTGTTATTTTAATTAAGTTGAACATAAAGTCCCATAATGTCATTTTTGACCAAACATAGAAAGGCTGATCTAGTCGCCCTTGCACAAGAGTTTGGTGTTGAAGTGTTGCCTACATTTAGAATTTTGGACTTGAGGGAAAAAATTCTTGCTAGTGAAAGCTATGAGGAGCAGGTAGCAAAGGACCTTCTGAGTGTTATCATTACAGATAGGGAGGCAAAGGAGGAGAAGGAAAGGGAAGAAAGAGAAAAAGAACGCGAAAGAGTAGAAAGAAAAGAAGAACGCGACAGACAAGAAAGGGAATATAAACTAAAGTTAGAGGCAGAGGAGAGGATTGCCATTGAGAAGTATAAGGTAGATTGTCAGGATCGTTACTTGAATAGGAGTACCACACCCGAACGGGGGGAGAATGGGAAGGAAAGATCAGTAGAAGAGTTAACGAGAACAATCAGGTTATTGACAGTAAAGGTTCCAAGTAGAGCAGATGGCTGGGACTATTTCTTCTCCAGTTTAGAAAGAGCTTATATCAATGAAAGTGTCCCTGATGAGTATAAGGCCAAAATTTTGATTTACCTTTTGGGAGATAAAGCGGCAAATTTATTAACATTGATAAGGGAGGATAAGTATGGGAATTATGAAGTAATAAAGGAAACTGTGTTGAAAGAATTCAAACCGTCACCTCAGGTATGCCTGGAGAATTTCAGGAAAGCAAGACGAAGTTCAGAAGAGACCTTTGTCCAGTTTTCTACTAGAGTTACTGCCATGTGGGAAAATTATGTGAAATCAAGGGGGGTGACAGACTTTGAAGGTCTTAATCAGTTGGTGGTAGCGGACAAAATCTACCAGACCCTTGATACAGAAACTGCAGTACACATAGGTATAAGGCAGGGAGACTCGTGGTTCAAGCCAAGAGAGCTTGGAAAGGAGTGTGACATATTCTTTGCGGCTAAAGGGAAGTCCTACAACGTACGTAGGGAAGCTTGTGAAACTAAGATGCTAAATGAGGTAATAGGTGAGAAACCTAAGGTCGAAGAGAGACGAAGCGGTCGGCATGAGTCAGAAACCATAGGGAAAAACACAGGGAATGTTAAAGGTTTAACATGTTTTGTATGTGGTTCAGCTTCGCATTTTAAAAGGAACTGTCCTCAGATTAAAGGTTCTAGGCAGTATAACCGAAATGAGGAAAAGGATAAAGCTAGGGTAAACTGGGTAAAAAAAGGTCAGGATAATGATATCCTAGCGGACAAAGTTGTGGTAGCTCGTGTGGATCCTTTGGGGAAGCCAGGGAATGTAAACAACTATAAGCTGTGTAAGTTGAAAAGGGTTCCTATTAGTGTGAATGGAACAATAGGGGAGGCCCTCGTTGATTCAGGAACAGAAATTACGGTGGTTAAAAAGGAGTTAACCAAAAATCTCCAACTGGAGGAAGGATCGAGCATATATTTGAAGGGTATATTTGGTCCAGCTGTTAAATGCCCTTTGGTAAACATTCCACTGGGTATCACTGTAGGAGAAAGTTCCAGTGTCACACATCAAGAGATTTTGTGTGCAGTTGCAGAATCTCTAGCAGAGGATGTGTTGCTTCCTCCGGAAGTATTCACCATGTTAGGGGGTCAGTTACATGACACAGGTGAGGTGGTAGAGAACTTACCTGAAGAAACCACAAACATCCCAGAGGTTAGGAGAAATGAAAAGTCTGTGAAGGTAAACACAGGGAAACTAGAAAGAAACACTAGTGTGGGAAGGAATCTCGATGAGAAAGAAAAGGTGGAATCAAGTGAAAGCCAAGAACCTCAGTCAGGAAGACTATGTACAGCGGATATTTTTAGAAGAGAGCAGGAGACTTGTGAATCTCTGGCAGGAGCATGGGAGAATGCTCAAAAAGGAAAGGGGAATTATTATACAGTGGATAACTTTCTCTTTCATAAGGACAAAATTCTTGGGGAAAGCGTGGGACAATTAGTTGTACCTAAGAGTCGAAGGGAGGAAGTCTTGCAGTTAGCACATTGCTCGGTGTTTAGTGGCCACATGGGGGTAAAGAAGACTGTGGAGAGAATTAGATACTCTTTCTATTGGGAAGGTCTGAGGTTAGACGTCCAGAAATTTTGCGAGGCGTGTAAAGAGTGCCAGTTGACTAGACCAATTAAAACTGTTGATAGGACACCAATCACCCCAGTAACGAGGCCAGATCTGCCCTTCCAAATTGTAAACATTGATGTGATAGGTCCGATTGATCCTCCCAGCTCTAAGGGGCATAAGTATATATTATGCTTAGTTGATCAGCATACCAGATGGGCAGAAGCAATACCCCTAACTAGCCTCTCTGCCAAGTCGACTTGTGAGGAGTTATTACATATTTTTTCAAGAACGGGTATTCCAAATGTAATTGCATGTGACAATGGAACAAACTTTAAAGCAGATTTGACTCAAGAATTTGAGAGACGAATAGGGGCCAGTCCTAAGTTTTCGACCCCTGGGTATCCTCAATCTAATGGATTAGTTGAACGATTTAATGGTACTTTAAAAAGAATGTTGCATCATGTCATCAGAGAAGACGGTAGGGGGTGGCATTTGCAAATTCCTTATGTGTTGTGGGTCTATAGAGAAGTACCCAACTCAACAACTGGGGTGGCTCCATTTCAACTAATGTACGGCAGGACACCTCAAGGACCTTTGTCGATATTAAAATCATCATGGACAGGGAAACATGAAAATTTACAATTAGATGCAACTCCTGTTTATACATATTTACAAAATCTAAAGGCTAGGTTTGAGAAGGCAGCGGAGCAGGCAAAGCTCACAGCTGAAATTTAACAAGAGAGGACAGCACACTATCATAATTTAAGATCTACCGTAAAAACGTTTAAGGTGGGAGATAAGGTGATAGTCTTGATTCCCGATTCTAATAACAAGCTTTACGCTAGATGGCAGGGTCCTGCAAATATATTGGAACAGAAAAGTCCTCACTCTTTTGTAGTACGAATGCCCGATGGAACCAAAAGGCATGTTCATCAGAATAAGATTAGACTTTATGTAGTTATATCACAAGCAGTAAATGCTATCTTGGAGGGAGAAGAAGAGTTTGACGAAATTGAATCTACACCTGTCAACAAGGGAGGAAAAACTTTTTCTGAGTCTCTGGAAGGATTAGAAATGTCTAATTTAGATTCGGTTCATAGGAGTAGACTTTTAGCGCTACTGAGGAAATACCAAACATTATTTACACGTCCAGTGCAACCAGCCCGAGTAGGTACACACAAGATCGAACTTATTCCTACTGCTATTAGGTAGAAACCCCACTGCTATGGAATACCCATGGCATATCGCAAAGCAGTAGATGGGCAGATACGTGAGTTACTAGAATTAGGATTAATAGAACCTTCTGAGTCAGAAATTGCTCATCCTATAGTTTGTGTGGTGAAAAGGGATGCTACAGTTAGAATGTGTATAGATTTTAGATCATTGAATGCTGTTACAAAAACTCCAACATTTCCCATGAAGGACATGCAGGAGTTGGTTTTTGTGGCGGGTGCAGCTAACTGGCTGAAAGCATCGACCTTCGAAAAGGGTATTGGCGAATCCGAATGGATGAAAGGAGCAAACCCTTGACTGCATTTGCGACATCTAATGTAGTGTACAGAAAATTTGCTTGGATATTGATTAATGAAATATGTCCTAAAGAAAGGACAAATTTCATTCTGGGCAGGGGCGTGTCATGCACATACTCGGTAAGAGGAAGCTACCAACCAAGCCCTGATGGAAGAACAGTTAAGCCAACGGCCTGCTCGTGTGAAAAAAAAACTGTCCATCTGAAAGCGGAGAGAAAGCAAAATCTGGCTACAAGAAGAGGAAAACGTGCTTGATGCGAGAAAGACGGACGCTCGTGTGAAACATTTTTGATTTTATATTTTGTATTCCAAAGTTTGAAGTTTTGATCTGTTATGATGAAAAACTGAGAGGTGAAATGTAATCGTTGTACGCTTTAATGTAATTGTGAAAAAAAAATACTTTGTGAAAAGATAATATATATATACTTCAATAAAATATAGTTCATGTTATTGTTAAACCTGCATAAGTGTGCCAATTTATTTTCTGCGAATAGAGTCGACCAATAACATTCATAAGTGGATGAAAACGAACCCGAAGAGATGAATTGGTCAAGGATCATGACACAATTCAATCTGGCGATTGACGAGGAACCCTTGGACAATGCGTGCCACGTGTGGTCGCGCATTATCCTGTTGAAATATGGCTGTGGGCAAGCCCTGAAGGTAAGGAAGGACAACTGGCTCCAACATCTCGGAGATGTAGCGCCGGCTGTTTAAAGTACCGGCAATGCGTACTACAGGAGTGCGAGAGTGATATCCAATACTCCCATACCATAATACCCGGTGCAGGACGAGTGTGGCTGTGCATAACGCAGCTGTTCAGCATCCTCTCTCCACGGTGTCTCCAGACTCGAATTCGACCGTCGTGGTGTTGCAGACAGAAGCGTGACTCATCAGTAAAGACAATTTCATTCCATTCTGTCGTCCACATCCTTCTTCCATCGCACCATTGGCGGGGGAGACGTCTGTGGTTCTGTGTCAAGGGTAGACGAAGCAATGGATGTCTTGCGGACAGACCACTCTGCTGTAAACGGCGTCGAATAGTATGCGCAGACACTGGATGATGCGTTGCAGACTGAATGTGTTGTGCTACGGTTCGTGATGTGACTGAGCGATCCATCACTGCCATGCGCACAATGTTCCTGTCATCACGTGAAGTGGTGCACTGAGGTGGATGCGATCGAACACGTCGATCCGTCGTACCCTCCTGCATCCAACGGTCACATATGTGCATCACAGTTGTTTGGTTTCGTCCAACACGACTACCGATTTCCCTGAAAGATAACCCACACTCTCGGTAGGCCACTATCCTTCCTCTGTCGAACTGGGATACTTGATCAAACGATGATCGATGTTTACTACGAGGCATAATTTATCGTTTAGAAAAAAAAAACCACAAGAAAAACACAATTGCCGAACTTGAAATCGTCGAAAACTCCAAGCTTTAAATAGCGCTTGGAAGTAGCGCCATAGGCGCGCGTGATGTGAGTCTGCGCTGAAATTCTAATCATTTGCATATCTGTCCTCCGCTAATGCGTGTTGTAAATTTCAATTTGCATGGTTCCTTCAGGGTGTTGCATTTACGGTGGCCAGCAGTGTAGATATCTGTAAAAAAGCTCTTCTGATGTCCGAAATCACACCAATTTCATATAAGCGAAATCTTGCTAGAGTAGAAGGAATAGTTTCAATCAAATTAATTCCAGTCTCTAAGCAATCATTTAGAGATGGCTGATTAGAAAACTTTGCCGAAGCATCGAAAACAGGTCTTATTTTCATGGAAGATTGTGAGGTTATTTCTTGAATAACTGGACGATGTGGGAGGTAATAAGCAACGGTTTCCCCGTTGCTTATTACCTCCCACAACTCGTTTTGGGGAACTTCTTCAATCACTCCTTCCTGCAGCCATTCATTAAAGACTTCATGATACTTTTCACGATACCCGATTTTCTCTAACTTCTTGGTAGTAGATTCGAGTCTTTTCAATGATAGGTCATAACTGTCAGGTAAGACTCCAAGCTCAATTTTCCAAGGCATATTAACCTCGTATCTACCATTTTCTATTTGACGAACTGTTTCTGGGAAATGAACCATGGCAGCTCTTCTCGATTGTTCAGGTTTTTGTTCAACAGAATCTCGGATACCCAATAATTCTAAGTCCCATGACAATGAAATAGGGAGGTCTTCTTCAGATAACATGGAAACTATAGTCATATTTACATTGTGTTGATGTTCGGAATGAGGTACTTTACCCATCAACGTCCATCCCAGTTTTGTTTGTATAGTCACTAACCTGTTCTTAGTTCTTCTCGTTTGCCAGTAAATAACTTCCCTTCAACGTCTGCCCCTAATAGTGCTTCAATAGATGGATTCTCTTGGGTATCAGTTAAGCGTATTTCTTTATTTCCTAATTCGCGAATCCAAGAACCATATCTTATGCTTGAAATATCATTACAAATAACATCATGATCTACGGCATCTAATTTACACGAATAATTAACATCAAGGCTACTCGGATAAATCTTGTAACAGTTATGTTTATAGATTTCAGTCTTTGTTCCACCAAATAAAGAGTGACTAAATTCTTCCTCCCATTGCAAGTCAAAACCCATTTCTTCTGCGGTAGACCTTAAAACATAACTTTTTGTTCCGTATCAATCATTAATCTAACTTTACGCCTTTTATTCTTACGCTCTGTTTACAACCAGGGTCTGAAGGAAAACTTCATTCGCAGCACGTGAATGCAAAGAATCTATTGTTTTCTTATCATTTGCCTGCTTATGCATTTCATTAGGTTTATGACATTCAAGACTAAAGCAAAAAAATTTCAAATGCCTTTTTGAACAGATCTGACACTTAACATTTGATCGACACTGGTTACTGAGGTGACCTTTAACCAAGCATATTCTGCATAAACCTTTCTTTTTTACCGCAGACATTTTTTCATCTAACGGAATATAAAACGCTTTTTTTACAATTACGCATTTCATAATCTTTTAAACAAAGAGAACAAGAAGGTACTGCTTCATGATTCATCAAGTCCGCCGCGGAACGAATACTTTGGCTAGTTGCCAAGAGCTTACGATCAGAAAGAGAAAAAATAACCGCTCTGCTTAATTTTATATTTTCTTCTGACTGAACTTCGCTTTTCAGAAATTCAATTATTGCATCAAGGCTCGAAATATTTTGTTCAGATTCAGTAATTTTTCGTTGTCTTTCAAATGATCGCAATACATGAATAGGAATAGCATTTTCCACAAGAGGATACAAAATTGTTTCACACTTATCAGCAGTTACACTGAGACTGCTCAGGGCTCTAAGTTGTGTTGAAAGTTTGTTATACAAACTACTCAAAGAATCGTGTTTCTTTTTTGCTGCGTTATCCAAAACAAATTTTATTAACTCTCGAACATAAAAATCAATTAAAAGTTCTTTACGGCCATATCTCTCAGAGAGGCTTTCTATAGCCAAAGGATAATTTTCGTTCGTCACGGGAAAAGATTCTACAATATCCCTAGCTTCTGATTTAATTTTTGTTGACTGTATCAAATAATGGAATTTGTCTGCATTCGTTAAACTGATTCCAGAACGTAAGCCAATTTTTTAAATCACCTGCGATAAAGTTCTACTTTCGGTAGGCGTTGGCACAAAGTTTTACATGTATTTTCATCAGCAATTAATTTCTGACTACTATCTGACGGTGCATATTGGATTTCGTTTAAATTCCTCTTAATATTATCGAGAAATCGTTCCGATTTTATATCCTAACCGCCTCTTCTCGATAGTCCTATACTATTTCAAATTCTTTATCATCTGCTACAGTATTTAAATAAGCACTGTGGGTCAATTCTAATGTTTCTGCCTTTCTTTTGAACAAATAAAAACACATTTCTGCTTCTTCATGATCAGCATTAACAGCATTTAAAAGTTCATCTAGTCCTTTATATGCTTTCGTAAAAACGGAACGTTACGCGGTTTTGTTTCTTTTCATCACTTCTATTTTGTCTTAAAAGTTTAAATTATTCAGAAACAAATTAGGTAAGAATAATACTTAAATTTCTATAAAACAATAATCAATAACTTCAAAACGGAAGTATAAGGTAATTAATTTATCCTATCTATTCTTCCATCCGACATATTTCCAACAAACTCGCCCACCCGGGGGCGCCATAATGTCGTAAACATCATCGTTAGTTTACACGAAAATAATGAGCAGTTTGTTAAAAATTAGACGAGATGAAAGATCTTTTAAAATATAGTATTTTAATACTCCTCAGCACAGTGCAATAGATTCATTTACAATACGCTACATCCACAAAATAAACGTTACACGTGAATTCAGCCATCTAATCTTTAGAACAACAATCTCTCTAGCGTTGCCATTCCGTAGCAACTAAATTAACAAATTT
>KK114506.1:111962-136050 GCA_000611955.2 Stegodyphus mimosarum | reverse complement strand
AGCTTTTCTTTTTTAGCCCAAAGGGCTAATAATTTCGTTTCGCCATTTTCCGTTGAAAACCTTAAATGTCGGTTCACTTTTCAAACTGTTGCTACCAAATACTACAACCCTGTATTATATTTAAAGAAACTAAATAATGAACTATCTGCATTAAATGCATGCATGTTTTTCTCATTGTGATAAAACAACGGTACTTAAAGGCATCAAATTTTGAATAACGTACGTTTCCACCCGAATATGGACTTCTGGAAGCCCAAATTTGGAATTTGTTTTAATATCTATTTCATATTTTGTAAAATTTTAAGTGCAAAGAACATGATATTTAATAAATAAAGGTAACACATGAAACGTTTAAAAAACGCCCCTTTGGGCGTAATGTAAAATAGGAAAGCTTTCAGACATTTTTTTTTCCTTTAATTTATTTTAGTTTTCATGTTCATTAAAGAATACAAAAATTCAAAGTGCCCGATCATTTTTGTGAGCCACTGTATTTAGATTTGTACTTTTATTTGCAAAAATATATTGCATTTTGGGAGAATATACTTGAACATGAGTAGAAAGCTTCGGTGGTTGCATAATATAATTAAAGGAAAGAAGAGTAGACATTTAAACTATAGCAAAAGAATATATTGAGTACTGAATTACAATAAAAAATACGTTAAAAAAAACAAAGTAAAGTTCAATATACAGTTTATGCCTCCCTTGTCTACACCACAAAGTTATAAATCTTTGTTGAAATAAAATGATTAAAAAAAATTATCTTTACTTATAAATCCTGGTACTTACGTATTATCCTATCGACCGTGAAAGCTGACTACCATCGAAATAAGAAAGTTTAAAATCTCGCCAGTGTTGTGCTAGTTGCTCATATGAAGTTCTGACTTGCAACAATTAAACATTGTCAATTTGTCTGCACCATTTACCAAACAGCCACTGCTGCAGAAATATTCGAACTGCTTCGTAGAAAAAAAACTTTTGTGAATTTCTATTTTGTTAAGCTTTCAAATTTTACCGAAAGTTCTGTTTAAAACACCATCAGTGTGAATTTCCTGGAGGTGATTGTTGCAATCTATTGTTTTGTTGATCATATCCAGTTTCCCCTTTTAACAGATGCAAATTTTTTCGACTTGCTGTAAATGACCCGAAGTTTGGTCACAAGTATGATTCAACAGCCCTCATTTACTTCCCCCCACAAATGCAACAATTACTGTTAATTTACATCTTTGTTTATAAAAACCAAAGGTATCAAGAATCACTCAGGGTTATATTAAAGGAAAGCATGGATGTTGTTAAGCGTGTTAGAACTTCCCGCTTCACGTAACTATAAGTTTAGCTTTTTGACAACAGTTTCATGTTCCACAGGATAATATTTAAGTACCTAAACTTCCATTATTGCAAAACTATTTGGCTTGCAGAAGGAAAACAAGAATGCTATCTGAATTTTTGGAATACCCAGATGGGCAGTATTGCCATATTGTAACTATCTGGGAATACAGCCCATTTGGATACTTGAAGGTCTACAGTATAACAACTTATATCTCTAAATTTTAATAAGACTTCTTACCTCAGTTTATAAAATATTTCAGCTTCCCCCCTCAAAAAATGCCTAAAAATATAAAAACCTTTTTGTGAAGAACATAGTATTTTCGCAGATGTATTGCAAAGTATCCTTGTTCGAAGCACTGGAAGTACTGTAAACGCGAAAAATTTCGGGTATTATATTTCAATGAAAAATCCATTTTGATTACTCTGAAATCTTTTTGAACGATGTTTCTGCATGACAACTATATTTACAGACAAAATAGAGATCTTCTTATTCCAAAACAAATTGTAAAATAGATTTTAAACAGATTTTTTTTTCATAACATCTGTACGTACATACATATGTGTGTATCTGACATACAGGCATGAAAGTGCAAGTTGGCAAAAAAAGCTGAACAACGCGCGGACACAAAATTACACAAAAACTAAATGCCCACGCGCGAACTAAAAAAACACATTTTAATAAAATATGAACCTTTTAATATAAAAAGTATTAAGCATATGCATATAATTAAACTAAAATAATACTTGTACTTACTATTTTGCTATTAATTTTATCTTCCACTTGTTAAAAAAAAGTAAATCACCAAGAGATTGTAATGAATTAGCCTTCTTTAAGATGCTCTTTATGTAACTTAATATAACAGTTGATACATGAACGCTGTACACAACACACTAATATACATATTTATGTTATATATTACTGCCTATTTTCAGGCAATGACAAGTTTTAGAGATAATATATATATATATATATATATATATACACACACACACACATTTGCCGGTCGCGATTCTCAACGGTTCTGCATCGATCTCAGAAACAGCCCGGGTGACGTTCAAAAAGGCGGAATTCCGCGAAAAACTTTCATGCCTGGACATAACTCGAAAATAAACAGCGTCAGAACGCTGAAATTTTGCATAGGGAACTACTATAACATGCAGTTGTGCACTTCCCTTTTTGGTTGCAATCGGCTGCACCAAAAGTGTATACATACACCCAATCTGTTACCTAGCTCAATGAGCTCATTTTTTTATTCGCATATGCTAGTAAACTGTGCATTTTTTTGCTGTAAAATTGATTGAATTATGTTGTTCATATGTTCCAGTTAAGGTTTTTATGCCTTTAGTTAATCTGCATGCAACCATTGCAGAATTATTAACAATTTAAAAATTGTTGAAGTGCTATTAAGCATAATGAAGCTGAACAACTGGTCTTTACCAAAAATTCTGCTTTCCTGCTTGCTGGACAAGTTGCTTTTGCATAAAAACTCTAATTTTAATTGTTTTTTAAACTGTTTTTAACTGCATTTGGTGTTTTATGTTTTCTGTATTTTACAATTTTTAATGAAGATGTTTGGAGTTGTTATGTATTTTTGCCTTGCCGGAAAGTGACAGCTGAATTGATTGAATGAAAAATATATCTGTAATGAGATTGGTGAATATAAGTTTCAATGAAATTTAGCAAAAAAAAAAAATGTATAATTTAATAGGCCATACAAAGTCATGTAGTGTCCACATCTGACTTTTTTTATAATCAAATAATTAGAACCATTTCCAGGAAATCTTAACCTTGCCAAAATGACATAAACAATGATTTGTTGGCTACCTTGCGATAGTCTTTTTTTTTTTTTTTTTAACGTGTAGTTAATATTCTATCCAACCCCTACTTCTTAATTTATTATTTTGTATTTAGTATATTTTCAATATTGTCTTATTTAAGATTAAGTCATTATTATTTCAATTTCTAGTAATAAACATAGGAATTATTTTAGTTAAAGACTTAAAGCTGGAGACAAATGAAATGTTTACAATGGGTGAAAGCAAACTCGCACTGCAACTGAAACACTGTGCATTTGCATACTGGCTATTACATCCCACCATACTATAAAACATTCAATAATTTTGGAGATCTTAAAAATTTATGTACATGCACAATCTATAGAAACTCATGAAAGCCTTTTTCATAAGCAGAACCAAAATAATTCTTATAAATAATAGTAAAAGATTTATTACATAACTTTTATAATGCTGTTCTACACAATGTGTGCTGAAGAGTGAAAAACTGTCATGATAATTTTAACTAACCTTTAACATAACTTAGATTGAAATAATACGCTGAACAAAGAATACTTCAGAAGTCAAACAACAAAGATCAGTATTATATTTGCAAATTTCTAGGACTAGTTTCGATGTTTTACTGAACCAATTTCCTCAGTTGCCAAAGTGCAGACGAAGAAGATAAGAATGGCTGGACAGAAGTTAAACTACTGGTGCCAACTGTTGATGAAACAAACACACACACACACAAAATAAAAACATAACTTCCTTAAAAGCTGAAGGTAAAGATGGATTGGAATTAGGATCATTAACTAGAACAGAAAGATTTTTTTTTTGAATAAAAAATACCTCTAGAAAATCCAATTCACCAATGGAAGATGCTTTTTAAATAACTTTGGCTGTAGAAAAATGGAAAGTGTGATTTTTGGACCAACGGTGTTGGGCAACAAAGGACTGTCGTGTTTCATTTTTCCTAACATATGCCTCAAGTTCTGCAACACAAAATTTTGAGGCTCTCTTAGCTTCCTGGGGTATTTACAGGATTCCTTGTCAATGTAATTTAATTTACATTGGTCAAACTAAGACAGCCTTAAAATTTCACGTTAAAGAACATGAGTATCTTGTTTATTTGCACTTTGCTAGCTCAGGAATATGGTTTAGTGAAACCATTGAAACTAGTGCTGGGAAATTTGCAAATATAATGCTGATTTTTGTTGTTTGACTTCTACATTAACTATTAACATATCTAGATCTCATAAGTTCTGTATGGTAAAATATTGTTCAGCATTTTTACCTCATTGTTCATAACACAATAAAACTTAAATTTAGCTATTTTCGCCTATATTGCATAAATCAGAATTGTAGCTCTTAAAAAGAAATCGTATCAAGGCTGAAAATCAGAGATCACCAAAATGCAAATTAAAGAACTTTTAAAATAAATACAGTTTTTCTCCCAAGATAAAAAATAAAACTATGCCATAAATTTAGATACCAGAGGACATTTCATACAAAGTTCCCTAGCCTGTGTATTTTACTGTTGAATATAAACTCTCTATGGGCATATTTTTTTTTGAAAACACACAGTTCTAACCAACTACATGTTAAGGTTGATATTTATTATATTTACGGTTCCACTTAGTTTCTGTGTGAAAAAAGCAAGCAGTATTGGTTGTCCGTGAAATTTGGAAGTCTGCGTGAAATAGGTTTTTCAGTAACCCTAATTTTGATAATGTTGGCAAAACTAGCGTTGGGGAAAATTTCAGGACTATCACCAAATGTTTGTGATTTTTTGTAATAGTAACCTTTTTATATGGACCAGAGATTTTCAATTGCTGTAATTGGTTTCATGTGCATAATGTTTTGTGAAAGTGGTGCCTGAAAGGTCGTCTGAAAGTTTGCTTAGTGTTATAAATGAGAATATTATTTCGGATACGAAAAGACAGTTCATTCTACCAGCGTCGAATTATGAACCTAGTTAAACGATGGAAAAAGATCATGGAACAAAATGGTCAATACATTATTGATTGAATTCGTATTTTTATAGGAATAAATCACCTTTGAAAAACATAGTAAATATACGACATCACTTTCTGAGCAACTTGATATATCTCCCACTCTACTGGGTCGATTGACGAAATTGAAATTGTGTTTTTCATGTCTTGAAAGTGCGACTTAGGATATGTATTAGATTTATATATAAGATTGTTCTAATATATGTGACATAAAATCGAATTTTGTAAAATTTGGTGCGAAATTTACAGAGAAATTCAAAAATTTAACTTGGCACTTTTTTTCAGTTTGAGCCCAGAATAATTCACTTGGCAAACTTCTTAATATATGGCAACCTATATTCCTGTCCCTTCTATTATGGATGAGCGGAAAAACAGTCACATCATTCTTACCTTTTTACACTGTGGATGAGCGGAAAAAAAGTCATATCATTCTTATTTCCAAATAATTTTAACAAAGTGCATACACCACACATTTCCATCATTATCACTTTCAACAAATATGCCAAATTTCAAAACGCACCAATATATAAATTTACATATATCTTCGGAAATTTTGAATAAAAAGCTCCTATTTTTTGCAGGTGTGCTTAGAAATGCATCTACTTTAAGATGATTGTAAAAATTTTATAGGTTATAATCCAAATTCTTTTTCGAAAAATGTATAAAAATTATTTCAAAATACAATTTTTAAAAATGAATCATAAAAAATGGATACATTTTATTTGGAATAAACATAAATTTTAAAATGTGTAGGAAGGAATCAAATAAGTATCGTAAAAAGAGATATTAATATATACATAGGAATCCGCCATCGTGAATCGCGAAACATCGCTATATCCTTGGGAGGGGTTTTTAGACGCCACGAGGGAAAAGGCACTTTCCAAAAATTCTCTCTTCAGGCCAATATCGGGAAAAAAAGTTCTGCTGGGCGAAAATCGCTTAAGGCAAAGTGCAGCGTTTGCATTGAGAAGGTAAACCATACATGTAGGACAAATTGTAAACGATTAGTTACTTTTGTGATTAAGTAAATCTACATACTTTTTTTCATCTTAGTATTTTAGATCATGATATCTAACATTATTAACTTTTGTAATTCTCTTTTTTAATTCTTACCATTAATTTGAACAATTATCCGTAATAATGGTTATATATGTTTGAAAATATATTCTTTATATATAAATGCAGGAATGATCAAGAAAATGCAATATATATCATGTATTCAAAGATGAAAGTTTTAAAAAATAAAATATGCATGTATTTCAACAATATTACATCCTCGAAATGTATTCCAAGCTATTCAATCATCCAGTCCCGTTTATATTGGACAATCCGGATTCTTTTATGCAATAATTTCCTTTAAATACGGTTAAGAAGGTTATTTTTATTCTTCTTTTCTTGTTTAAGTGCAAAAATAGTTTTGGTGTAGGTAAACAAAGAAATGTAATCCTGAATTGCATAACTGCAGGGAAACATGATTTGTAACAAGTGCTTCTATGGCTTTTCATGACGTTATGTAATTGTTTAAATTTCGAAAAAAGACCAATCAAATATAATAGGATAAGGTTAATTGATTGTGTCTGGATTTATTCCATGAAAAGTTAAACCATGAAATATTATTTTTATGCAATTTGAATGTTGTCTATTAACAGTGGTTTCAAACTGGCGGCCCCCGAAGCAATTTTATGCGGTCGGCGAATGTATTTCAGTTATGTATTTGTTGCAAGTACAGTGTGCAAAGATTTCTATGTTTTACTTATCTGAAGTTCGATTTACATTACATTCATTACTATTAAAAATGAACATGAGTAACACGCGAGGAAAATCTATAAATATAAATCTTATTCAAAGATTTAAAAATACAAATTTAATTAACTTTTATTCGTTTTTTGAGAAAAAATGCAGAATCCTTTTATTCTGATTAGAAGTTAATTTATATAAGTCTATAATTAAAAGTTTAAAATTAATTATGTAAATACACATGGGATAATGTGAGCCAGTAAGTACGGAAAGAGAGCATATTTTGTAATTTTCTTGTATAAAAATAAAATTATCTTAATCTAATTACAGGTATAATTAATTTATTTAGAAAATAATTAAACAACAAATTCGAAACGTCTACTGAGAAAGTCAGGATCACGAGCACGAAGATTTATCTGCAAAGTCACAATATCCAACGCTAAGCGTTTACATATATAAAGAAAATATCTCTTTACTTTTTCCTATCTTAGTTAACATCTGAGCTAGCAACCTAAATACTCTTCACACTGTTTGGTGCCTATTGCTCAAGTTGGTGAACACGATTTCAGGAACCTCGCCAAGAAGTGCCGGTTTTGGCAGTTTGGCATAATTTGAGTCGTAGAATCGAAATATGGAAAAAAAGTGGCATGTCATTCCAGAAAATGTCCGATTTTATGTCAAAATACTGAAAAGATAAATACAAAATAGAAAAATGCTATATATAAATCTAACACATAGCCTAAGTAGCACTTTCGAGACATGAAAAACGCAATTTGAATTTCATCAACTGGCCCAGTAGAACGGAAGATATAGAACTGTCCTTTTTTTTTTTTTTTTTTTTTTTTTTTTTGCGCAGTGTACAAATACTTCATCTATTTTCATATTTTTAAATTTATGTCTTGCAAAACTTCTCTGGGCCAAAAAATTTCCACTGTGATATGTTGTATTCAATTTGGAATATATTATAATAGGCTTAAATTCCTCGTGCTTTTATCTGATACTCATTATGACTAAATAAAAAGTATTATATGTATTAAAACATTTAAAATACTTTCTATATGGCAAAAAAAGGGAGACTGGATACACTGCACACAGCTGTACTTCAGAATAAAATATTCAATGAGATGAATAAAAACTCAAGACATGCAAAACACATTCATATTTGCCACCAACAAGAATAAACAGACTGACTGACTCTTTGATGAAATATAGCTGCGAATACTGCACAAGTGTGCAGTGTGTTTGGCTTGATGTCAATAATGCTGCATAGGCACATTATGTTAGGCTATCTGGATATAGTAAGGGTGAAGGGGAAGAGAGGAGAGACACAAGAGAAGGCAGGGAGGAAAAGTCCGAAATACCATGCAGGAGTGAGAAGCACTCAACAGCAATAGCACCATTAACCTTACCCAAAACAGGTAATCTCAGTCATCAAACACATGGAGGTGGGAAAATTAATTTTTCACACTGCCAAGTATATCCACAATATGAAGAGCGAGCTGCAGTTTTTCATCTGATGACTTCATCTTTTTAATAAGCTCCGATAACTTCAAGAAAGTATTAAGGAGAGTTGTGATGTTTCCCACATCAAGTCCAAGATCCAGGAGGGAAGCAGGAACAGATGACACAGGACGAGGGTCAGAAGGTTTTCCTACCTCAGAAGGAGCATCTTTGGCATTTTTCCTGGGTGTCCTACGAGAAGTCTTAACTTGAGACTTGGCTTTCCTAATTTTTGGATAAAACTCACAACCCTCAAAAGACATAATGTGGCTCTGTTTACATCTTACACAGGTTGGTTTATCATCCTTAGGTAAAACACAAGTGCAGGTGAAGGTATCTTGTCCAAACTTGAGGAACCTTGGAGCATTGTTGCAAAAAGGTTGTGCATGCCCAAACTTTTGGCACTGGAAACACAGCATCTTACTTTGGTTAGATCTGAATCTACGGATAGTCACTTGTAAGTCCAGAATCGTTTTTCTTTTGTAAATATTTCTTCCAGCATCATTTCTCGTCAGCGATGCAAAGAACATAGGCAGCTTCTTTTCAGTATCATTCGATTTCTGGACAAACTGTGTAACCTCGAGGAGTGGAAAACCATCATTAGAGAGTTCTGTACGGATGTCTTCAACATCAGAATCCTCCGGTAAGCCGTGAATGATAATCTTGAGAGGAGAGTCCCTTTTTTGCTGAATCGTGCTGAACTGGATTTCACTCTTTAGAAAAGTTGTTAGCGCAAGCTCTCGACTAGCAGCATTGTCAAACATGATGGTAATTTTTTTGTTGGTCAAAATACCAGTGTATCCTTTCACACCATGCTTGACAAACAGGCCTCTAACTTCCTTCCATGTTACTTCTGGTCGAGGGCATATGATTGGAAGCACTCTGTTCTGATTGGCAAAGGTGTTCACAACAACTTTCGTACTAGTTTCACCCTTAGCGGTGTCAGAATCATTACAGTCTATAATTTCTTCATGAATATGAATGGAGTCCAATATCTCTAATGCATTTTTCATAGCAATAATGGGAGCTTCCACTGGCGACACCATAGCAACAGCAGTAGCAGGCAAGGCATCTTTAGCAGCGACAGCATCATTACAGTCCACAATTTCTTCACAAATAGGAATGGAATCTAATGCCTCAAATGCATTTTTCGGAGCAACAACTGGAGCTTCCAATAGCGACATCATAGCAGCAGCGGTAGCAGGCACAGCATCATTATAGTCCATAATTTCTTCACGAATGGTAATGGAATCTAATACTTCAAATGCATTTTTCGTAACAACAATGGGAGCTTCTACTGGCAACATCATAGCAACAGTGGTAGCAGGAAAAGCCTCTTTAGTGGTGACAGCATCATTACAGTCCATAATTTCTTCACGAATAGGAATGGAATTTAATACCTCAAATGCATTTTTCGTAGCAACAATGGGAGCTTCCACTGGCAACATCATCGCAGCGGCGGTAGCAGGCAGAGCATCCTTAGTGGTGACAACATCATTACGGTCCATAATTTCTTCATGAATAGGAATGGAATCTAATACCTCAAATGCATTTTTCGTAGCAACAATGGGAGCTTCAACTGGCAACATCATAGCAACAGTGGTAGCAGGCAAAGCCTCTTTAGTGGTGACAGCATCATTACAGTCGATAATTTCTTCACGAATAGGAATGGAATCTAATACCTCAGATGCATTTTTCGTAGCAACAATGGGAGCTTCCACTGACGACATCATAGCAGCAGTGGTCGCAGGCAGAGCATCCTTAGTGGTGACGGCATCATTACAGTTCATAATTTCCTTATGAATAGGGATGGACACTAATATGTCAAGTGCATTTTTTGTAGCAACAACGGGAGCTTCTACTGGCGACATCATAGCAACAGCGGTAGCAGCCTCGGCAGGCATCAGCTTGACATCTTTGGAAGATGTTATCCTATCATTTGTATGTGGCTGTGGATTAGTATTTTCTGAATCACCACTGCTCAAAGCAGCAGAATCAGGTGGTAGCTTAAATTTCTTATTAAAATAATTAATGTTTTTGAATAGCTTAACGTTTAAATCACAGTCCCGAGCAATGTCAAGAAAAGAAGATTCCTCCCGTCGAAGCCTGATATCACAAGGAAGACCATCTTTAACTTTTTTCTGTAAACTTTCTATCCTCTGAAGCCTTCTCTGAAAGTGTTCATCAGAATTTCCTAATTGCTTTAGAACATGTCTAGCATGAGGCACGTTTATAAGGAAATTCATAGGATTTCCCGAGTCACTACTGCTCAAAGTAGCAGAATCAGGAGGCAGGTTAAATTTCTTATTAAAATAATCAATGTTTTTGAACAGCTTAACGTCCAAATCAAAGATCCGAGCAATGTAGAGAAAAGAAGATTCCTCGCGTCCAAGCCTGATATCACAAGGAAGACCATTATTAACGTTTTTCTGTAGGCTTTCTATAATCTGAAGACTTCTCCAAAAGTGTTCATCAGAATTTCCTAATTGCTTTAGAACACGCCTTGCATGAGGCACGTTTATACGGAAATTCATAGCATTTCCCGAGTCATTACTGCTCAAAGCATCAGAATCAGCTGGCAGGTTAAATTTCTTATTAAAATAATCAATGTTTCTGAACAGCTTAACGTCCAAATCAAAGATCCGAGCAATGTCCAGAAAAGAAGATTCCTCCCGTCGAAGCCTGATATCACAAGGAAAACCATCTTTAACTTTTTCTGTAGGCTTTCTATCCTCTGAAGACTTCTCCGAAAGTGTTCATCAGAATTTCCTAATTGCTTTAGAACACGCCTTGCATGAGGCACATTTATAAGGAAATCCATAACAATAAAGCAGCACACACGTGTAACACAGAACGACCGTTACGACACAACACGCGACGAATCAAGGTCCGTAGAAAGAAAAGGTTAGCTCACTTGGGGTAAACAAACGAAAGTGCGTTCTCGCTGTCTATTGGCTGTGACGTCACTGAAGTTCTCTCTCCTCAGATCAACATAGATTTTTGCATTCATTTAAGCTGAATGTAAGCTTGTGCGCGACTGTGGAAACTCATTTGTTGTTTTTTTAGCTCTCAAATATAATTAAATTTATATAGTATAATGGTTGGTACGCACTGCGCGATTGCATTATGCACCAATAATGCAGGCAAAATAAAAAATAATCAGCAAAATGTATCATTTCATAGGTATAGAAACTTAATAGTGTGTTTTGATTTGATTTAAGGTTTAAATAGCAGAGATGCAAGTTATTTTGAATTTTCGGGTTACTTAAATTAATTGATTCATTAATATATGTAGAAACTTCTATGCATTTTATTTGGTATATTTAAATGCTAACGGTTTTTAATATTGTGAATGGTGACAAATGCATATAAATATAAAGCATTACTTATCAAGTAATAACATTTTTACCACTGAAGCAACTCCCAGCTATGGCTCCATAAAGTTGAACAGAAATGTTTAGTGATACATATATTTCTATCGAAGCCATAACCAGGGTCTGAAGTGGCAGACCAGACAGCAGCTATTGAATCATTTTAAAAAAGTTACATGGGCAGACAAGTCGTATTTTTTATGTGTATCATTTTAGATTTTAAAATCAGAGTTTTTATGGAGATAAAAAGCATCAAAACATGTCATATACTGCAAGGAATATAGTATTACATAGCATATAATTATATAATATCACATACACTTTCAGTAATCCAATGTACACAAAAATACCATAAGCTTAGAAATGCATAATAAAGAAAACACTATATCATGAATAACAGGGAAATTTAAATCTATGTTACAATTTGACTAGAACACATTAAGTTAATGCGATACTAAAGATACAGTATCGCATCGATTGAAATTACACTGGTTATAAATGCATCTAAGGCTAAAATCAAAATTCACAAGATACAGCGAGTTCAAGGGTGTGTAAGTACAAATCTATTAAAGATACATAGTTCTGGTAATCTGCATGTTTTACCCCTATGCATACAAGGGTGTCCACCAAGGGAATGGAGGCCTTTGTGAAGGCCTTTTTAAGAGAAATTGCCTTGTATCCCTATTACGCATGAAGAAAACCATGAAAACTCCCATGCAGCCAGCCCATTCGCCAGGATTTGAACCTGGGTTCATATGCCAGTGTTAGCAAGTTAAATGCTGGGCCACGGTGGGCATTAGTTAAATGTTGCACATACTTACAAATACAGTATATGTAATAACACTCCATACATAATATACCATAAGTACGATTATGTATAATAAATAAAATATCTGATACAGTTCCTTCAGTACTCGTATGTGTAAGCATGTTATTTTATGCATTGCTTGTATAGTGAAAATAGCATTAATATATAGCATTACCATATATAAACAAATTATTATACTAATATTATAAATACCATTATTATATGTACAGAAACTTTACACTTGAGTTTGAATATATTAAATGCAAGTGCTGCAATGTACATAAATGCACTCAGTGTTTAAAAAAATATAATTGTAAACATTGTGTACCATTAGTATAGTATCAGGTAGTCATAATTCTTTGTGTTCAGACCATTCTCATTTTATAATAATCAAAGTATACAGTAACATGTAGACTGTAGCTATACTTAAGTGATGTTAAACTGAATGTAAATAAAAATATGTAGAGATACATATAAATAATATTACATAAAATACACATAGTACCAAATATGCTTAAATAGTTTTAAATTTTGTGTATGCAACTCACTCACGTCAAAGCTGAATCAGGATGCACTGGAAAATTTATTTTCACAAATTAGAAGTCGTGGAGGCCTTAATGACCATCCATCTCCTCTTAACGCTTTATATCGACTTCGAATGATTATTTTGGGAAAGAATACTGGTCTTGTGCATGTAAATGCAAATACTGAAGACACAAACCAGGAAGAATTTATTTTAGGATCTGCATTTAAATCCGCAAACATTGAAACTGAGGATGAAGGAGCAGAATTACTATCAGACAAATTAAATAGCATATCTGATTTTCATGAATCTAGTGAAACAGACACTGCAAGTGAAACATTATCATCTCCAACAAATGAATCACCAGTGGCTGAAACATCTGAAGATGCTTTAATGTATCTAGCTGGATGGATTGCTAGAAAATTTAAAATCAAGTATCCTGATCTTGAGCAGATAACTGGCAGTCAAGTAACAGACCATGACTATGCACCACCACCTTGGATTATTCATTTGTCCCATGGTGGCTTGACTATGCCATCACAAAATTTTAAACATAAAATTTTGCGCTTAGAAATACTGTTAAAGAAATTGTGGAAGGATGAAATTCCTAAATGTAAAGTTATACAGGGCACAGTAAGAAAATTAGTTGAGAAAATGGAAGGAGAAGGTTTAGGAAGAGATATAATTGAATCATTTGTAAAACAGAGAATGTTCATTAGAATGAAATATAAAAATGTGAATGAAAAAAATTTAAAATTGAAGCAAAAATTTAAGAAATTATCAAAATTTAGGAAATGTATGATTTAAGAATATAGAAAAATTTAAAAAACAAATATGCCAAAATTCTTTTAAAATATATTTATAAAATTAAGATCCATATTTACTAAGATTTTGCTGAATGTAGTAGTAATTTCATTTTCTATCTGTACTTATACTTTGTAATGATTTGTATTATGAATGAATAATATAACTTAAGCAAATATTTTATTAATTGCAGTTTTAAAATATGCATTCCATTACTATAAGTGCATCATAATATATTTCATACAAAATTTCATTTATAAAATTAAGATCCATATTTACTAAGATTTTGTTGAATGTATTGTTTAAAATTTAGTACCAATTTTGAATTATATAAATTTACCTGCAAAAAGTGCAAAATATATTTGCTAGTATCTACGAATGTAATCATTACGTCTGTGGGGATATTATATACAGATTATCATATTAAATAAACATCCATCCTTTTTCCATGTGTTCACAGAAAGTACAATGACAGTCAAATGATGTTAGTATAAATTGCATAATGTTTTAATGAGTGCATTTATCTGTGTATGAATAATATTTGTCCACAACTAAACTGATAAACTCTAATTTTTTTATTCATAGAATGGTTAAACTGAATATGTTAAATGAAATGTAATATTTAAGTTATTATACAAACAAATTCCTTTTTTGATACAAAAATAAATACATACAGCATTCAGTCCTATTAATATCTAGGATTTACTTCTTTGAAATAAAAAATGAGGATGACAATCCAGAAAATGACTACATGTTTCATTTCGTTATAATTTTTATACATTAAATAACACATAAGTGAAATAAATATAGAAACCTAAAAGATAAAATTCTAAATATGCAATATTAATAACAAAACATATAGAGGATATGCAAATATTCTTTTAATATCTTTTACTTATTTTTTTGATATAAAAAGTTAACATCATCTATCTGAATACTTTTAGAAAATTTTATTTTTTATGCTTACTAAAAGGTAAAATTCAAAGGGTTAAATATAGTGTCAATTTTTATATAGAATTACATAATGCAGCTGCTGAATTCAAAGAGTATGCTGATTAAGTATTACACTTCCTTTCAGTTATAGCTTGAATAGTTCATTTGTCCATGTTTCTTGTTGCTGCTTTACATCAAGAAATTACAAAGAAGTTTTAGAATCTAGCGACTTATAATTTTATGCAATTTCTTTTTTATCTATTAGAATTAATCACATATTACAGAAAAAGTTCATGCGAGTTCATCTAAAAAAAGCCACAAGTAAACTAAGATTTCTAAATGAAACAAGTACTGCAGAAACAAATGGACCGAAAGTAGGCTTTAGCAAAATAAAATAAATTTAAATTTCAGCCAAATTAGATTCCAAACATTAGGGACAAGTTTATACAGCTTTATAGAATAAATGTTCATAATTGGAATTTCTTTTATTTCAACATTTAAATATCACTACACTACATATTTTCCAGTTCTTGTGAAATGTGGGTTTTCAGTCTGTTGATGATAAAATGAGCAACGGTATAAACAGCTGAATCTTGAATGGCAAATTCTGTAACGAAGTTTGAAAGATTTCCGATGAAACAATAAATTACTGAGGGAACTTTTCGTAATTAAGACTTACTCTACACAGTAAACAATATTTTAGGTAGTTAAGTTTCGACTCCAAATATTAGAATATTTACTTTTCCGATGAAAAACAGAAAATATTTCAAAAGGAAATACGAAACTACTATTAGCAGATGCTACAGAGAACTTCAGTGACGTCACAGCCGAACGAGTCGCTGGCTTTTCGTTTGTTTACCCCAAGTGAGCTAACCTTTTCTTTCTACGGACCTTGGCGACGAATGACACCTCTCTTCGCTAGCGTCTACGGCCAGCAAGTTACAATGCAGCGAGCATGCGCATATGATCCGCCTCTTCTGGCTTCTACGACCACCTCTTGGCTAAGATCAAAGTGTAGTATGTGTCTCCCCTTGATCTTTCTTTTCACTCAGTGAAAGAAAGGTTGAAGGATTCCTAATCCATTGTTGGACTTCTTATCTATTTCCTTTTCATTCAACCCTTAACGGTTCTTTCTCCTGCATTTAGCTATTGCTCTTTCTTAATTATATCAGTCTTTCTTAATGAAGTTGTGGAGGTAATTGCATTAAGTTGCAAAGGTACTCCGGAAGTTAACGCCTTGGGCCTTGGGCCTAACATTGTTCGTCGACACTGCTACTGGAATTACTCCACAGTGGCGACGGTTTTCGCCAATTTGGCATTGCGCTGGTAAATTTTAGTTCAAATATCATCCCAAATGAAAGTGAAACCGTTAATTAGAATGTTGAATTTTTAATGGTTATGACTGACTTTTTGTCGTTGAGAAATCTGCCGATTCTAAACCAAATCATATTTCGAATATTTCTATTGAGAAAAGAAAAACATTCGAAAGACAAAATGCACTTTTGTATCTGGTACATTCTGCATGCACCATAAATGAGAGATACTAAATAGTATAAATATTAAAATATTAAAAAAGATGTAATAAGGTATTATATTAATAACGTGATACATAGGGAGTAATGGCCGAAATCAGCAATTAAATCAGATAAGAACGAAATAAATATGCCTTAAAAATTTGTGTTGGAGGAAAACTTGGTGTTATATAAATTATTACACTGATATATAATTTCATTATGTAACATTATTAATTTTCATGGATATCCATTACAAAGAGAAAACATAGTAACTGATTATAAAGTAAAAATATAAATTGGAGCAACCTCATATTACACTCCACACTTTTACCGATTTAGAAATTACGAAATACTTATGTTCAGAGCTGCTATAAAGCTGTTTCTGTACCACATAAAGCAAAATTTTGTGGCAACGTATGCCACCTATATGAAATAACTCTCGTTATTGCTAATACTAGCAATGGAACTTTCAGCAACAACAGAAAATTCAGTGAAATTGGGCTGAATATTGAAATTCCTTATTTGCTTAAAATCATTCAACAATAAATCTCATGATAATTTTATGTTCACATATAGTTTATTTTACTGTGTTTCCTGAATAAGAACGAAAAATTCTATTTAAACTGGTGTTAGCATATGAGCTGCAATTTAGTTTGTCATCTTATGGGTGATCCAAGAAAGTCCTTTAACTTACTGACGATTGCAATACCATTTTTTGCATATGGCATTTATTTGCATTAATAGAACTAGGCTGTGTATAGGACTATGTAGGGTTTAAAATTGGAGCCTGCGAGAACTCTGTACTACTCAGGTTTTCAGCGAAATTATAATTACAGTTAATGTTCATCTTTCTTTAGAGATTATAATATTTTGGTACTCTTCTGTTATCGGGACTAAATTCAGAAATGTATGTACGTATGCCTGTTTGCATGGATATATGTGTTCATGTATGCATGTATGTATGTACTTATGTATGTATATGTTTGCCTGTATGTACATATATGTGTATATACACACAGATGCATACATTTTTTAATCTGGTCCCAATAACAGAAGAGTATTAATATGTTTTTAAAAAAAAATGCAAAATATGAATCATAATATTCATAAAAAATCTTGTTATGAATGCAACATGTTATAGCAAAATTTGTATTGGTGTATGTATCATGTATACATGTGTCACTGTATACATGTGTCACTTTCCTTTGGAAAACCAAAACACATTCCAACAGCGCCGGATTTAGCATTTTTCCTAGGTGGGGCAAAAACGTAAAACTGCCGCCCTCACTCATCTTCCTTTAAGTTTCTGCAACAAATTTTAAATTTTTTAATAAACATAGAAATAAGTACGGTGTGACATAAAATATAAAATCTATTTTATAGTAAGAAATTCTTTATATGCATTTTTTATTATAAAAGAAATGTACATAACAAATGGTTTAGTTTCTTTACTCACGGCAAAGCATAAGAGGGCTACCTGCTTAAGAAGAAAGACGCCTTCACTGAATACTTTCTAAGAGTAATCGGCTCGTATGCAAATTATGCATGAGCGAAACGACAGAAACGCTCATGTAATCAGCTAATTCGCCGGGATTCTAACCCCCGACCGAACTGTCAGTATTCAGACTTTATCGCTCAGCCGCAAGCAGCCCAACACACATACCAAAAGTTACATAATTAAAAACCCGAGCGAACACTCCTAAATAATCAATACACTGAAATAATCGAATTTACATTTTCCTCAAATAGGCATTTTTTTTTCAATATTTTGCAACAATAACTGCTCATATTAATAAATGATACTAATCGAAAACGATTCAATACTAAACAATAAAATAGTTCGGCACAGTACAAAAATGGGAATCACACATTACTAAATAATCAAAAAATTTTTTTAAATAAATATAAGAAAATTACAAATTGCTAATGCAATGGATTGAATAATTTTATACCGATTTCTCTATTCTAACAGTAACTTTAACCTAGTACGTTAAAAATTCATTTCACAATAACGCTTTTATGTAGCCCACTCAAGAAGTCTACACAGCCCGATAACATAATAAATACTAGCATATTCACACAAAAGACTATTTTTGCACTGTAATAATCAAATTTACATTTTCTCTGAAATACGCAGTTTTGCAATATTTGAAACAATAATTAGCCAAACTAATAGAAAACGATTCAATACTAAATACTAAAGCAATTCCGCATAGTAAAAAATGTAGAAATCCCATATTACCAATGACTATCTTACACAAATATATACAAGTTATAAATCACGAATGAGATGGATTCAATAATTAACCCAACAGTTTCTCTAAATTAACAACAATTTTAACCTGGCACTTTAAAATTTCATTTCACTATAACTCCTTTATGTAGGCTACTCAAGATCTCTACTATCGTCCTCACCAGCCGGATAACGTAATAAATACTTACATATTCACATAGAAGATTATTTTTGCCCTGCAATCATCAAATTTACATTTTCAATGAAATGCGCAATTTTGTAATATTTGCAACGATAACTAGCTAAATTAATAGAAAATGATTCAGTACTAAATAGTAAAGCAGTTCAGAATAGTACAAAAAACAGAAATTACACTTTACTAATTGATATCTTAAACAAATATATAAAAGTTATAAATCACGAGTGAAATAGATTCAATAATTAACACACTAATTTCTCTAAATTAACAGAAATTTTAATCTGGCACTTTAAAATTTCATTTCACTATAAAGCCATTATGTCGGCCACTCAAGAACTCTACTATCGTCCTCACACAGCCGGATAACGTAATAAATACTTACATATTTACAGAAAAGTTGAAAAGTTGTCATATTTTTGCACTGTAATAATCAAATTTACATTTTGTCTGAAATATGCAGCTTTGCAATACTAACTAGCCAAATTAATGGAAAATTATTCATACTAAATACTAGAGCAGTTCAACATAGTACGAAAAATAGAAATGGCACATTACTAATAATAGCTTAAACGAAGATATACTTGTTACAAATCACTAATGCAATGAATAATGAAATTCCTTTTCATCAATAACATAAATAAGTCCTAATGTTCAATCAAATATCCAGTCGTAAGTAAAAATAATATTTAGTTACAACGCTCCTTAAATATTAGGGGATTAAAATTTTACTCTGCGAGCCTTTTGTTCTGCAAATAAGTCTATGGCATCGTCATAATTAATTTGATGTGCTGTTTGACTTTCGATTGCCAGAATTGCGAGACTTGATAAACGCTCCTGGCTCATCGATGATCGCAGATAGTTTTTAATAAGTTTTAATTTGCTAAAACTTCGCTCACAGCTTGCGGATGTAGTTGGAAGTGTAGAGTAAATCCGCAGCGCAATGCAAATAATGTTAAAAGCATCCTGCAAATCATAGGTGTAGATCTGTTGCAATAGATTGAAAGCGCTGCCCTTTTTTATGTCGCCGAATAACATTGGAGCTTGTTCTTTAAAAACGGCAAGTTCCTGGCAGAACTCAAATGTATTTAGATGTCGCTCATACTTTCGTGCAAGATCTGCTCCATTCTTTTGCAGTTCTTCAATTGACATATTCAATATTTCACGACCATTGAGAAATGTGAAATTTGAATTTAGTGAAGTAGCGCTGTTTACCCTTGTTTTAATTTCTGCTACGATTCGATCAAATACAATTTTTATAGCATTAGAAAATAGCTGAACAGGATGAAGTGTCCGTGATTAGTCCTCGCACAATTCATCAAATTGCCTTTTGCGCTTTAGAATTCGTTTATTAGTCAGAATAGGTTCAACTTCCATTTTTTCGGCTACTGATTTAAACTCTTCTATCCAATATTCCATAGGAATTTCTCTCATTTTTTGCAAAGTTTTGGTCAGACCTTCCATTAATGCGACGGAACGCGCAAAAATAATATCTTTCTTTTGAATTTCAACATTTATTCGATTGATTTCTCGAAGAATATTAGCCCAAATTGTCAGGTTGATAACAAATTCAAAATTTTTCACAACATGCAGTAGATGTCCTGCTTCGTACTTTGATTCCGCACTAAGAGAAAGATCTTTAATTTCTTTCAAGGATTTTACTAATTCTGGTAAATTCGTTAGAAGGGCTTTCACAGCTACATATTTTGCCGACCATCTCGTCTGGCTGCTTCCTTTTAACTTGTTTTTTGTGAATTTTTTTCATAATATCCCATCGAATTGTGGATACGACAAAAAATCTAAATATCTTCTGGATAATTCCAAAAAGGTTAACTGCTTCGGGGCACGATGAGGCAGAATGCACACCGACAAGATTCAAAGAATGAGCCAAACATGGCACAAATTCGGCCAGCTTATTCATTTCTGTAATCCTGGCTTGTATCCCTTTATAAGTACCGGCCATATTAGATCCATTATCGTAAGATTGACCACGACATTGTCCAATATCCAAACCATCAAGTGACAGTTTTTCCACAAACCGTTGAGAAATACATTCTCCTGTCTTTCCACCAACTTCTATGAAATCAATAAGGCTTTCTTTTATTTACACACATCACCACATATTTTTACATATCGAACCACCTGGCTCATTTGTTCCGTATGCGACACATCTGGAGTGCAATCGAACATTATTGTATAATATATGGCTTCTTTGATATCGTTTAAAATGCTATTGCGAACTGTTTCCGCCATTACTTCATATTAGATCCGTTATAGTAAGATTGACCACGACATTGTCCAATATCCAAACCATCAAGTGACAGTTTTTCCACAATCCGTTGAGAAATACATTCTCCCGTCTTTCCACCAACTTCTATGAAATCAATAAAGCTTTCTTTTATTTCACACACAATCACCACATATTTTTACGTATCGAACCACCTGGCTCATTTGTTCCGTATGCGACACATCTGGAGTGCAATCGAACATTATTGTATAATATTTGGCTTCTTTGATATCGTTTAAAATGCTATTGCGAACTGTTTTCGCCATTATATCAATAATTTCATTTTGAATTGTTTTTGATAAATATGATATTTGTCCCTTTTTTAGGTGTTCTAACTGGTACTTAAGAGTTGAATTATGTTTCGCTAGCAGAGTCATTAAATTCAAAAAATTGCCTTGACTAGGCCGAGGACACTTTGTGAGTAGACTGCTAGGGGTTTAATCAGACCCACGGAAAGAAAGACAGTTTGTTGAAAGCCACAATACAGCATCCATAATTATGTGCAGGATCTCTCTCCATTTTTCTTTCTCTGTGTGAATTAGTTTTCAATGTCATGATTAATGCCTCCAGACGATTTCATTTCTTGTAGTCGAATTTTCCACTTAATCATGCACTCTCTGTGAATTTCAGATGCTTCGTGCTCAGTTAACCTTTCTGAAGCTTTTTTCCAATTAACGAATCCTGTAGTACACAATGTTGATGTAGCGGCAGTGGCATGTTTCTGGTAAATCTTACAGGGTGAACAAAAAATTGCATTTTTAAGTTTAGAATATATAAGCCAAGATCTTTTAATCTTTTCACTATTTGCTAATGTTCTGTACCACAATGAAGATGTCAAATGTCTGCCATCACGTTCAGTGGACCTAAGGTCTATATTTTCTGGATGCTTTTCGGTTAATAATACAGCTTGATCGCTCAAGAAAAATCGTTGCTGATCGTTCATTTTTTCTGTGATTGGCCAACTGCCTGGGTCCGACAAATCAAAAGTTTTTAAGTCTTCTTTCTGCTGCCCATCCGCATCTAAATGAGAAGATTCTCTATATCCTAATTTCATGCCCTCTAGATGTTCGTTTGAGGTCGTTGAAGAAGGTTGTTCTCTCAGTTGCTGAAATGTAGTCTGTTTAAAGATAATAGATGAAGATTAACCAAGATTCTTCCTCTTGGTTATGCAAATTGCAAAAAATATCAATATCCTTTAGAATCTCGGTATCATTGGAAGTTGAGGCAGTGTTTGACGGTTCGTCTTTTCCGTGAAGCCATTTTTTCGTTTTAGCTGCAATTTGTTTTCTCTGTTCGGTCCTATCTTTTGCTCTTTTTCTATGTTCTGTTCCTGAGAGTTTTTTTCTAGACGCTCTCATGATTTTTTTACTCTAAATAATATACTTCATAAAAAAACTAAAAATGGACGTAATTACACTCAACAGTCTTAGGGTCGCGTCTTAAGGCTCGCGGATGCGAGTGGTAACTAAATGCTTGCGTCTCGCTAAATATGGTGAAGAATACTGAAAGAAGGCATATTAAAAGAAAATGAGAAAACAAAACACTCTTCAAACTTAAAAAACTTAAAAAAATATATATATATAAATAATAAATCCATTTTTAAAACCTAAGTTGCCGACTGGCTGCAAAAAATTAAAATGCCTTACTTCATTTCTTAGAGGCATAGTTTACGTTGACGGTCTGCTGTATATTCTTGATGTACATTAATCTGAGTTATTTAATTGGTCCAGGATGGTACAAGGTTAATTTGTATTGGGCGTTAGGAAATAGTTACAATTTACAGTGCTTCTCCATTTACTTCCCAAGAGGCGTCGGTGTAAAAATAAGGCGCCTCTATGCTATCGTTCTGTTTCTCATTTGAATATCCCCGCCTAGAGCGAGGACAACAGAGAGACTCCAGGCGTCACTTACAGGGACCAAAGACCAAGGCGTTTACGGAGTACCTTGGTAATAAAATTACAATTACCTCCCCATCATCGAAATGAAACATTTAAATAAATAATGGAAACAATGGCTAAAGAGACTGAGAGGAAGACCGTTAAGTGTTTAACAAAGATAAGTCCCCTGACGAAATAGGGGAGGACGGGGGTGGACCTAATGAGCTTATAAAGCGAAAAAAGTTTTCCTCTCTCCCAGACACTTCAGGAAGTCTTCACGCTCTCCATCTCACAAGACCTCCTCTTTCAAAAAACTAAGAGTTACATTTACTTTTACTTTTCGAATAGCAGCCAAGAGGAAAAGAAACATAGAGAAATATAATTGCAAATCACGAGAACAAGTAAAAAATATCTAATAAGCCGGTAATTACCTGAATAACAGTAATAAATAAGAGAGCTAAATGCAAGAAATTTTCCCTAATACTTTGAGCTTGCACTGATATTTCATGGAAAAAGAACTAATGCATGTGAAGCTTTTCATTTAAAATTCAGTGCGAATTTTTACTCATCCAAATAAGATGGGATGGCAACATAAACAAATTCTAATATGCAGCAAAAAGAAATATACGATGCAAATTTAAAAAGAAATGGATGAACAGGAAATTAAAAATTCTAAGCGATGATTATAAGAGAATTCGAAATTTTTCGTTTAATTATGAACAGATTTCATATGTTCTTAATTATTAATTAAACGTGTATTATAAATTAAATGTGTTTCATAGTATATCGGTGAGAGAAATAATTGGGAAACATAATAAATATTTAAACATTTCCTATATTTCTTAAAATATGGAATCTGTAAAAAAGTTAAATAAGTTCAAGTTTAGTCATAAAAAATCGAAAAAGTAAATAACACCTTAGTATGACATGCATTATAATAACATTTGTGTGAATTTAGAACCGTTTCGTTTAACAAACCGAATATTTAGATTTAATGAAAAGAATTTTTAAAATTAGATTAGAACGATTAACCTAAATTGGTGAATTTGAAAGTTAAGACCATTCCGTTATTTGAGAAGATTCATTAATATTTATCTAGAAAGAAAAAATAATTTAAACTGAACTACAAATTAATATTAGCATCTTCTCTTAAATTCGATATTTGATAGGTTGATTTTATATATATATATA